>CH003255.1:118780-133152 GCA_000149265.1 Ciona savignyi
GCCAGTGGTTCTTAATCTTTTTGACCTTGTGACGTACCCAAGACCAATTGCGAACGCGTGTAGTCGCACCTTGCATGGGAAGTCAAAACAATATGCTATATACTCAAAACATTAAAATGGAAAAGAACGAACTAGACACTAACCATTTATTAGTGTATGATCTATGCACCTTCTGTCATAAATTTACGAAATGCAAGTGTGGCACACCTATCTAACCCTTGCAGCGCACTATTTGAGATGCACTGCGCTGGACAGACGCGGGTTTTGAGCCTGCCGCCTTTCGTTTACAGTGCGATATGGGGGAAATGGTCTACCAGAACTTGTATTTACCCACAATCGTTGTTCAGTTTGTAATTTTACCTTTATTTCGAACTGTTAAATGCATTCAATACTAGGACATGTATTTACTCACCATATTGCAAACTACCGGGAATTGTATTGATATTTGCACGTAGATTTACCCACCATGTGTCACTGGTACACCCCACACACAAAAGTCATATATAACCCTGGTTGTAAACTAACCAAACCGGTTTATTAGTTTGCATGATAAACAGAGGGTTCTACTTATTCTGCAACAGTCAATATTTGTGTTAAGTTAATTTACTGGCTAGTATAACTCAGCTACTTGACTGTGGAAATGAAGATAAAAGGAAGCTAAAGTTCACTCTACATCAGTGGTTCTCAATCTTTTTGACCTCGTGGCGTACCCAAGACCAATACAAACGGGAACAGGCGCACTTTGCGTGGGAAGTCAAAACAATATGCTAAATACTCAAAATGTTTTAAAGGAAAAGAAAGAACTAGTCACCAACTATTTAAGAGTTTATAATCTATGCACCTTCTGTCGTAAATTTAAGAAATGCAACCATTTGAAAAACACTGCTCTACTTATAAAATTGTTAAATTTCGTGCCAGTCAAAGGCGAGACATGGCTGACAAAGTCTTACCATATCTATTATCTAAGGATAAATCCCGGCTATCTAACCACAAGGATATAAATAAATTATCCAAGGTCTAGAACTCTTGTTATTAGATTCCAGACAGGAGCTGTCCTACTATACATAGGGATGTCCTTTCTGGATCCGTTTGGCTTTCAGAATTATTTTGGGATCAATAATTTCGAATCTAGAAAGCAATGCAAACAAAAAAAACTTTCTTGTGATAATTATATTAAGAAAATAGGTTTATGTATGTTAAGTGAAATAATAGTATTTTTCTAATAAACATTATCATCACTATTCCCTAAAAAAATAGGCTACAAATTTTTCTATAAATAAATTTATATTGTTTCAGAATAAGCTATGAGTTTTAAATTAATAAAATCCCTTATCCAAAAAAGATAAAATATTTAGGAAGATATAAATGAACCAAGCATTTACACAATGCAATAGTTTTATCAACTGACTAGGCATAAGGTGTAATGTAAAGTCTAAATCAATATATCTGGTGGGGAAAACTAAAAAGAAAGCGGGAAGGAGGGAAGAAGGGAAACTGCACATTAAAATAAAGATTATGACATTATAGTTAGTTTTAAACATGGGGTTTAAGTTAGGATTAGTTCTGGGGTTGAGATTAGTGTTTAGGGCAGGGTTTAAATTAATTTCCATAATTTAAGTGAGCAGTTTCCCTCCCTCCTTTTCTCTTTCCCTCCTTTTAGTGTTGCCCTTTGTGGTGCAACATAACACAAGCAAACACAATATGTAACCTCCTCTGTTTCCTTTTGCAATCCAAGGCCGTGGGCACAAATATTCAATCGATGCGTTGCGCATTCCGTATCGTATCTATAAGTGACGCACGCCAGACGCGGCAGAATACACGCGCGAGTATCCGCGACGATACTATCAAAGACGCCAGACGTTTCGCGATTATCAAGTAACATTGATAAATGTGACGTAATAATGTTATAAATTCAATAGTTCTTGCTAAAATTGCGGTTTCGCGTCTTCGTGTTTAGTCGATAATTGCGTGGTGCTCAATCGAGGTAGAATTTGTTTTGACGTTTTTCCCTAGACTTCTAACAGCTTTTTAGTACACTTCTTCGTTAAAATAAAGAAACGAAAATCACCGGAACGAGCAAAACTTTTTGCAGTAACGTCATAAGGGGGGAAGTGACGTAACAAAGTCGTGTGAAGTCTACGTGACAGCCAGCCTAGGGCGTAGGTAGTTACAGATTGAGGATTAAGCCTGATTATGTGGTTGTTGGTATTGTAAACAGTGGGCTATGCTGACATTTTAAGCCCACATTCCAAAACACGGGACCGCATTTTTAGGTTTGTTGGCCATGTCTCGTCTTCGACAGGCACGAAATTTGAGAATTTTATACGTAGAGTGAACTTTAGTCGCCTTTTCTCTTTCTTTGTTAAAATAAATAATTGATTGCACTCCCTTAAAAGAGTAATGAGAAATTTAACGGACCGAGTTTACCGATCTGTTGAAGTTAACAGCATCGCGCTTAACTCAATTTGTGGGTCAATTTGTAGCGACAAGAAAATGCATGCAATGTAGTAAGTACTCGTAATTAGTTCCTCGTATTCAACAACGAAAGAAAGTCAACACAAAACAAGCGCTCGAATTAGGAATTTGAGCGTGAACAAAATTAGCGTCGAAAGGCGCCTTTTAATTTTAGGCGGAAACGCTTTAACATTGACTTCTATTTACGTTAAACATAAACAATCGTTTCTTGACAAAGACGGTATTTTAATTTTTGGGAGGGGATTTTTCTTTATAATTTCCGTGTAGCAAGATAGTTGTGGTTTCGGATTGGTCTAGGGCTCTAGGCGCTGGTTTTACACACTCATTTTGATTGCACAAATAAATCGGCGACGAAAAGGCAAGATATTAAACAAAAAGGTTAAAAAACACTACCCTAAAAATAAAACCTGTTTATCCGATCATAATCGTTAAGGATCCTTAAAAAATAGCAACCCAATACTATTTGATTACTTAAGTAAATGTTAGTATTTAAAACAACATTTTAGGCCAATATGAAACGTAATATTGGTCAAATGTTAAAGCGTAATACAAAAATACCACGAAAAAAAGCATAAACGTTAAGGATCCTAAAAAAATCGAAAACCCAAAACTTTTTGATCACTTGAATAAATGGTAATACTTGAAACAAAACTTTATGCTAATATGGAACGTAATCTTGGTCAAATGTTAATACGCAATACAAAAATACGACGAAAAAACGCTGATACGGTAAGTAACCCAGCTGTTTCAACTTTTCAACTTTCTTTTAATTCTAATCGCGCTTACGTCATATCGAGTTCGATATATCGATTGTCTGTACTTTATTACGTAATCCATACGTCACGAGAGGTCACGTGAATGGTGAAATAAAATGACGTAATTGATTTTATTCAATTAAAGGATTTATTAAGTTTGTGTAGATTTCCCTATAGCCCCCTTTTACATATGGAAAGACCGTTTTGTCAACTTATAAAGCTCGTTACGGAAAAACGATACACAACAACAAAATATCGGTAATCAGATAAGCTAATTAAGGACCGAGAAGGCTTTACTTTGATAAAGGCCATGGTATGACAGGGGTAACCCGATGTTTAAAAACACGCCTTATACAGCAACAAAATTGATTGCGACACGCATGTTATGTACTCATTGCCACGCACGTTCGTTCGAAGGCTGTTGGGACCACGGACTGCTAACACAGTTTTTTTAATTAGATCCGTAATTGGATAGAACTAAACAATGGTGCATTACGCGCTCGACGTAACACAACTTTGCTCGGAGATTAGTCTACAGCACGTTCTGTATTTGTCTTTTGTCATAGTGCGTTGTATCACTGCTGATTGGGTTTAAATACGACTTTTTTTTGGATTTTAGATCTGTGGTCAATCCTTACAGTAATTGGTAGTTCGGTTATGATATTCCCCGTGAATGGGAAAACCAAGGAGGTTAACACACAGGTAACCGCCAGATCACCTCGCGCCCACGGTCTGAATATAATAACACTCAAATTAACAAAACTTAACAAAAATCTACAGCACGTTCTGTATTTGTTCTTTTGTTATTGTGCGTGTGATGAAATATGCAACGTCATTGTGTCATGCGATATCACGAGTCAAAATCTGCAAGGTCATCATGAACATCAAGAGTGGTGTCGTCAGTAATCGTCACTAATAGCGAACTTCTGAACGATTCCTTAAGGGTGGTAAGTCTGGCTGGAATTGCTAGACACCGCATGCCCACAGTTGCAGTGATTAGGGTATTACAATGAGTTTGATGGATGGGTTATTTAAATCTTAATCTATTGAAAGCCTGGATTTATCAACAGACATGATAGTACACCTTAGGCTAGAACTATACAGTGCGTAGATATACACACAACTATTATTTTGGATAACTCCTTAGATATACCTGGGTTGGAACAATGTAAAATGGCTTGCTCAGATAACTTCTGCCCCCAGTTAAATTGATTAAGGTAAAAGTGAGTAGATGGTACTTTAAATGTGGTCTCGGAAATTCATAAGACTAATAGCTCTGGTTACAGGCAAACCAAAACAGTTAAAGATTATTTACAGTTAAAGAGTACAAACCTGGTCGCTAGCTAGTCGGCTGTGTCCTTGGGCAAGGTACTTAACTTTAACATACATTGCCTGAACCCAGTGGATTAATGGGTTCTACTAAATTAAGGGACTGTGTGATTCATGCACAACATACTGCAATAGATCCAATAACCCAATGGTGGACGCGAGGTGATCTGACGATTGCCCGTGTGATAACCCCCTTGGTTTTTCCATTCACGGGGATAAACATGAATATCCTATTCCTATTACATGGACAACAAGATATGTCATCATGATTCGGATGTAACTATCACATGAGGACTACTTATGTCAAGTTGTACTTGTCTACACTTGGTCGTTTAAAACTCATCTGTGTAAATAATACATTAAACTTTAAATGTAGCAATCTGGTAAATGAAACTACAATATTTCAAATATTGTTTCAATGGGTATTTAATACCATACAGTGGAATAAAAGCAAAATGAGCATGAATTTCTAAACTAGTCTAGGACAACCCCCTTTTCATTAGAAAAAAGGGTTCTAAAAATAATCATTAATTTTTTAACATTTATTCTCCAGTTTGTTATTAAAGCACAGCCCAAGGAAAACCAATCTAGGACCTTCTTCTTAGTGAAATAATTGCAAAATTAACATTAAGGTCATTCAATTAATCGCTAGTACAATTGGGAAGCATATGTATCTGTAGGCTAGTACAATGGAAACACCATTTTAAGTGTATGGGATGTAAAAATAAATACTTGCACAACCGCAATAACTTGGATATCATTGATGTGTTAAGTTGACACAAGCAATGAACCACTTATACCTATTGCATTGTTATTACAGGGCAAAGGTGGTAGTGCTACAACAACACTGGTACCTACTAACACAGAAGTTAATATGTAACTTCTATGTAACAGACACTCCTTATTACCACCCAATTATGTTTGTGAACAACTAAAGCATATTATTGAACATTTAAATGCAACCGAGTAGAAAATTCAAACCCAATGCAATTAAATAGAAATAGTTGTGTAAAGGTTGCACCTGTCTGTCTGATTCAAATTCGCCGAAAAATAATGGAAAATGGCTATTAACACAAAGTTAGACAATTTTTATGCTCTATTACATTTTATATTATAAGGACCTTATTTTAATATTGCTGCCATGAACTTAAGTGCGACGATAAACTGTGGATTAGGTTTCAAATCAAAAGGTTAACCCTGTCATTTTATTAAAACTATCATTGAAATATAACAGATCAACAATAGGATTGAAATAAAACTGGAGTTGGAAAGAGTAACAGTAACAGCATGCTTCAGCCACTTATCACAGACGAAGTTGGAAAATCGTAAGCTTTATTCAAAGCATGCAAGACACACTCATAACTACAAGAACATATTGTGTTTGCATATGCACTGCATATAAGCAGTTTCCTGGCGAGGGAAGTTTATATTATGCAGACCATGTGTCGATTTTGTACACTTATTTGAGTTATAAGTCTGGTAGAACTGGCTAGAAGCAGTTGCAGGGTATGCAAATGTAAAGAATCTTTGCTACATTCCAAAAATAAACCGGTTAGTCTGTTGGACTTTTTAACCGAAAGTTTGCAGGCTCTAAACTGGTCGCTAGCTAGTCAGTTGTGTTTTTGGGCAAGGCAATTAACGGACATTGCCTGAACCCAGAAGATTAATGGGTTCTACCAAATTGAAGGAAAATGTATCATATATAACATACTGCAATGGGCGCGAGGTAATCTGACAATTGCCCGTGTGTTAACCCCTTTGGTTTTCCCATTCACAGGGATAAACATGAATATCCTATATCCTAGTAACAATTACAAATAGCTGGCATTTTGTTCAGGAAAGTTAGAAAAAAAATCGGGTTTTACGAACCTCTGCTTCTTGGGAAGTTATGATGACTCATGTAACCCTGGTTGTCATTGGATCTTATGATGTCATAAAGCTGAGATTCCAAACTGGATAGATTGATTCCATCATTTTGGTCCTGGAGAATAAAGGGGTTAGATAATGAGACGGATTTAAGTATTCAGCCCCATGTTGGGAGTTATGTTGGGGCAATATCATATCTACAACAAATTTGAAGAATAAATTGCATTGTTATAATGCTGGCTGAATTTCTTTTACAACAAAAAATTCTGTGTAACCTTTCAGCAATAAGCTTTTAAAGGCTCAAACTTTGCACACAAGCAAAACTACATCGATTAAATGTAAAGCAACATAAAGTTAAACAAACACACAAGCTCAGCACAAGAGTCAATTAACTGCCCTAAAGATTACAACGTAGGGTTGGTACTTGGTTGGACTTTGTAACAATATCAGGAAATGATTAATTGCGATAAAAAAACGATTGGCAGTTGCAATAAGAACCAACATCTGTAGTGCTTTAGTTATGTCTACCATTTAATTATGCGGCAGGTAAATGAAGGAAATGTTCAATTTTGGTGAAACCAACATTAACTAACATAAAACAGTGTATAAGAAGCAAGAAGTCTCTTAACCGCAAGATGAAATCTAATCCTGGTCAATTAGTACTGCAGAGGAATGCAGGATATCCTTACGTATGTTAACACATCAGGACATCAGTTTTATCATGTAAAGCATATGCCTTCAGCCCTTCAATGTGATAATATAACAGACAAGGCATTTCCGACCAAATCTCTTTACAAAAAACAAGCTGATGTTTGTGCAGGGATTAACCAACATTTCTATGCAAACAATTCATTAATTCAACAAATTGCATAAATCTATACATTAAGCCTATTAAAACTTTATAATTTAGTCTGCTTAAAGTCTGATTACAAATGGTTATTATTACAGGCTACAGACTTAATTAGACACGTTTGGTGTGATAATTTAAATAGAAACAATGGAAAATAAGAGAAGTAAAGAGGGATATTAGAGCAACAAGAACTAATTTACATTTTAAGGATTCTAAATTAACCACATAGGCCATATATACATTTATTATTATACTGTGTATTGTAAATTGTCAATACCAGTGACACAGGATGCTTAAAAACACACATACAGGTATTTAATGAATGTATGCTGCAAATTAAACACTGGTTACACAAACTAAATGCAATTTCCGCCTCTTAGATAGTTTGTTTACACATGTAATGTAACTATGTAACATACATAAAATGTTATGTTTTATACTGTATTAAAGTATCTCTTTGCTGGTTAGTACGTCGTCGTACAGTAAACAGACAACAGCTGTTAGTTCCCTTATGACCTTACGCAAATAGATAGGCGATAACCTTTCAAGACATATTTGGCAGTTGTGCCATCATCACTTTAGATTTTGCTATTTGCTCCTACTACCAACACCCAGAGGTATCTATAATGGGAAGGCCAAATGCATGCTAAATTGTCCACACTGATATGGCTCCTACAATATAACTGTGGGATATGCATTACTGTACACCTGGGCAAGCTATAAAGAACAAACGCAATAAAAACATGAGGCAAATCTATATTCAATTGAATAATTAAAAACATGAGGCAAATCTATATTCAATTGAATAAAAACACGAGGCAAATCTATATTCAACTCGAATAAAAACATGAGGCAAATCTACATTCAACTCGAATAAAAACAGGAGGCAAAACCATATTTAACTGCACTAGAAATATTTAAATTTTTTTGAGATGCCCTAACACAATTTTCTTAGTAAAAAGGTCCCAAATGGTCAATGACACAACAATACATGTTTTGATGAAGTTTTGCAACTCGGGTAAATAATTAATGACCGTAGCAGATGGTTTAGTTTCATCGCAATTTGACATTCATCTTTATAGAGATCGCTTCGACTGTCCTGTTGTGTGGCTTTCAAGAAAATGCAGGCAAATCAATGCCAACCAATTGATTTTAAGGACAATATGGTAGTATGAGCCAAGTGGGCCAGTCTAGGAAGCCATCATTTAAGTAACAACTATTACAAAATACATGAAATTTTGGACACAAACTTATGGCTTACAATATGGGGTATTGAAATCAACTACATCAACATAATCAACCAAAATTCAAGTTTTGAAAGTAGAAGGCACACTGCAGCCTTGATGTTTCCTACTTTTATTCTTGCCCCAATTAATGTTTCAAAATATATGGGCAACTGCTTTATCTTGCCAATAGTAGTAGTGGTATCAGAAGCATATCTTGTAAGCTTTGTACATTAAAGACTTCTACTTATGGTGTCAGCATCATGCCATGTCCCAGTCATTATTATAATAATCTAAACAAGAACAAATACGTTGATACTGAAACAACCTTACTTTATCCAACTAGGATCAGCATGGAAATGTCTGATGGTACTGTGCCAACATACAAACAACCACAAAATGTAAATACCAAATTTGAGAGAGTGAAACTGAACTGGAAGCATCCAAGATGGGCGTGGTTTTGCTTTCCTTTTGCATACTTCCTTGCAACACAGTCTTAAATCAAGTACTGTTGTTGCATTATTCGAAGAAATAGTTTTTTTTTTACAAAAATATGGAAACAAGGGAGAATTGTTTCTAATTAACAAAGGGAAGGCATTTCCAGCTTTCTTTGTGGTTAGAAAATCCACTTAATTTATGGTTTTGACTGCAGATTTAACATCATAACATTCGAAATATTATATTGTACAGCCAAAATAATACTTAATGCAGGAAGAACAAATAGACAATGTGGTGTAAGTAGCACATATAACATGGTCGATGCATATCACAGTAATGTGTTCTAATTGTTTCTGCATTATTATGTGGGTAGACTAAGCCTAGCCCACTTCCCTTGTGTTAAAGCTCAACTAAGCAATAGTTCCGTGGGTACAACGCAGGTGTTTGGATATAAATGGTGATTGAACAAACAGATGGCGACCTAAAACAACGCAACATTGCACTGGGATAACATAATGTACAAGCAGATTGTGGGATCAATAAGGTCTCCCATGGGTTCAATTTAATTAATGGCACAACATAGGTGAACCCCGTAGCATTCCATTTAAATTATCCGCATTTCAACTGTAATTAACGTGGATCTCAGTCCCAAATTTTGTAATGAACGAAACATATTTTTTATTTTACATCGATATCAAACTTTCGAATGAACTTAGGGCAGAAAAGTGTATTATTCAAGTTACTTTTTAGTGAAAAATAAAATTTGCATACCATTGGAACGACTGGCACTACATTCCACACGATTAGTATGGCATAGCATACAATGATCAGACTTAACTTTACGAAGCATTTCAAAGGGAGTATGAAGCATGCTTTTATTAAAACTAGTCACCAGACGAACTTAAAACTGGTATTATTGTGGCCAGTAAGTTACATAATGAGACAACAAACTGCAGGGTAGGGTAGCAAAAACATAATCTATTTAATTAATAGCTTAATCATTTTTGGTAGGAAGCTTAATGACATTTAGTTATTTTAAAATGTGTTCTTTGTTTAGAACAGTGTTTTTTTTTATTTTAACTTCTTTTTTCTACTTTAACTGCTTTTTTAGAAATTTTAGGTACGAAGCTTAATGACATTTAGTTATCTTAAAATGTGTTCTTTGTTTAGAACAGTGTTTTTATACTTTAACTGTTCATTTTGCAACACTTCCTGCCGAAACACATATGCTGTTTACATTTCACTAAAGCACTGTATGATCTCATGAGGACCAGCTCCAGACTGCAAACTGTTATAATTAGTCGGATTATTTAAATTTAAAACTTTAATGAATCAATTAAATTAAATTCACCACACCTTTTACATGTCCAGCCAAGAATTTAAAAGCAATGTTAAAATGTAGTTGAAAATGGGTAAATGGGATACAAACTCAAATTAAACATAAAAATTTCTTTTTGAAAAGTGTTTGAATTCATCTAGACAATTTGGGTATTGGCTTATTGCCTAAAACGCTTTAATCTTGCTTTGTGTACACAAGCATATTAGAGTAAGGAGAAATTGGGCTAGGTAGCGGAAAATTTCCTGATCTAATTTTGTCACAAACCACAATTTTTAGTATAATTTGGCCTTTATTTTGCAAACCTAAATTTGAGAATTAATTCTAAATTTGTGTAAACACATTGCTTGATATTGAAATATAAAACATAATCCTGCCCAAGATTATTAATAGGAACAGTGTTATGGGTGGCATTAAAACCAAACATTACCGCCTATATATACAATTTCTAATTAAGATTTTTCTGATATTGAGTCTTATTGATAAATATATATTATTGATAAAATAAATAAGTTTACCCAGCAAAATGGGCTACTGAGAAGACATGTTACATTAAGTATTGTATGCAAATCCTGTCTAGCTATCATGTTGCTTAAGGCATCTCATTAAAACCAGTCGTAAATACACTTTTGGATGTAAAAAACCTGAACATACAATCCACTTTGCAAAGCCCTGATCACAATTGCACACAATATAAACTGGACATGAGCTCCAATTTACTAAGAGCTGGTCACATGTACACAGATCAACCTGGATACTAGCTAGAACAAGCAAAGTACCGATTACTTTTGTACACAAAACAAGATAGATATATAGCACAAAATCTGTGTGAAACTTAACATGATCACATACGAAAACCTTTTTATTTTAGCTTAAACACTTCAATTCTTTTAATCGGCCATTTCCAAAAAACTTTGCTCAGTATAATCCAATCTAAAACAGTTTTAAATGGAATTTCTGCTGTAATAATATGTTGCAAACTAAAGATATATTTTATACCGAAAATCTGTTAAACTTTGTAAGGTTATTTCTACTGTGTGGTAGCTTAGTGGAAAGCATTATGCATTCGAATCGATTTCTATTTTGGAATCAATAATTTCAAATCTAGAATTTCTTAACGGCTAAAAGATGCAGCATTTGTAGACAATTATGCGGCTTGAACATACAGCATTTGTATACATTTTTGTTTATAAATATAGTAAAAAAGTAATACATTATAGTAAAAAAGTAAAAAAGTAATACTATAGTAAAAAGTAATACATTATACTCTAAAACATAATGTTTTAATGAAATTATGGGAATTTAAATTACAATCATGAGCATTGGCAATAAAATCCACTAGATTGTACCTGGTTTATAAGAATAAATTAACATCTTTATTACTAATCCAGTTGTTATTACGTTATTATGGATGTAAATTGTGAAAGTGAATATGTTGTGGTTTTTGAGCCATGGTATATATAGCACAGATAGTGATCTCAGATCCGTTAAGAACACATATGGAAAGTATGGGGTGCCAGCGGTACAAATTGCCTGCATTGAAAATTCATTGCATAGGAAAACAGTATTGACTCTGGTCTCTGAATGGAGGCGTGGGTTCAAATCCCACTTCTGACACCATGAAGTGTTCAACACACGTTAGTTATTGTCCTTTATTATATGTGTGTCAAAATGAAAAAAGACCGACAAGAGAGAGGCCTCTGGCTTATATACCCAGCATTACATAGAGATTTTAAATATTACTACACCAATAATGCAGTATTGCATCAAAAAACCTTGAAATTGACACCCCAAAAGTTTAAAAACACTTACAGTGAGAGCCATGAGGTTGTTCTGTGAGTCATGGAGCTTGAAGAATGGGTTGTCGTCCATGCCGTTGTACTGGGAGCCGTGCTTAGCAGGTGTTGAAATGCTACGCGCTAATCTTGGTGCGCCTGACATCTGGTTCGACAGTGACAGCTTTCTCACCCCGCTTGCCCCATTCAGAACTCTGGTGGTGGGGTTTGTGGGTGAACAAGTGGTACATGGGTGCTTGGCAAGAGTTTGGGTTAAGCTAAGGGTGGGGTATTTATTTTGCACCCTTCACTTGCAGATTACACCTCTAGAGCCTTTAATGTAAATTAAAATTCATTCTTAAGAGATTTTTAATTTAACATAAAACATAATCACCTTTTATAAAATGCAGGTAGATACCTTTGCTAGTATATGATATTAATAAAGTTTCTACTTAACAATATATATCACTAATAGGCTTGTTACTATTCAATAATGCAAAGCAGTGTGTATCTAATGTATCGTCCTAATTGACATATTATCCACACACTGCAATAGCTTCACTTAAAAGTTAAATGATGTCAGGACAAGTTGCGTCATACAATACCTTACAATAGGTTTATTACAACCGAAAGAATCAAAAACAACCAGAAATGCAAGGTCTCTTTATAGCAAATTCCATCCCTACAGTTATTTTTAGCAACAAACAAATCCTATTTTTTTTGCAACAAACAAATCCTACTTTTTTTGCAACAAACAAACCTATTTTTTTTGCAACAAACGAATCCTATTTTTTTGCAACAAACGAATCCATTTTTTTTTTGCAACAATTGAATCCTATTTTTTTTTGCAACAAACGAATCCATTTTTTTTGCAACAACGCAACAAAAAAAATCCTATATTTTTTTAAACAAACGAATCCTATTTTTTTGCGTTCCTATTTAACGAAAAACGCATAAAGAAATGAAACAATGACCAATTTTTCTAACAACTTTAATTGCAAGGAAACTCACCCGCTACCGTGCTGGAGAGAGTTGAACATAGAAGGTCGTTGACCACTCGACTGCGGCCATGTGCCTTGCAGCATCTGACCATTGCTCCAGGATGAATAAGGCTTGTTCATCTTTCCACCTGCACCGCCCATACCAAGGTAAGCCCCTATGGATGAAATTGCAGTGTTAGATTCGGCGGTTATGTAACGCTGCTTACGTCTGTAAATTCAAATCAATTGTGACCGTCCTAATATAGCACAAAATATGTATTTTGTTTCAATTGTGACCACCAAGACTAACATGGTTACTAAACCACCATATTAAACAATCCACCAGATTCTATGGATAAATTGGTTAGATTCAGCAATTTTGTAACGCTGCTCATGTCTGCAAATTCAGTTAATTGTGACTACCAAGGCTAACATGGTTACTAAAAGGTTACTAAACATTAAAAAAACTACCAGAATCTATGGATTAATTGCAGTGTTAGATTTAGTGGTTTTGTACTGCTTGTCCTGTCTGCAAATTCACACATAGTCAATTGTGACCAACAAGACTAAAATTGTTACTAAACTTTAACATTAAACAAACCACCAAAATCCACTAAATACAACTACACCCAAATCACATATACCGGTACCATAGTGTTTCAGTAATTCCTTTAAAAATTTACTATTTACATTCATTAAAACTTATAAATTTATATTTTGTAATTTGCAATACCACAGAGTATATTTAATATACATCACCATCAATTTATTCTTATCTGTTATTCTGATTATAAGAATGACACCCTTAATTAAAGAACCAAATAACATAGTGTAAGTATTACTAAATTGTACATAATGATTATGGCCTTAATCATCTGTAGGGTTATGAGAGTTCTTTGGATATTGACTAAATCCTAATCATGGGTGGATAACAGTTGAAATATTTGATCAACAATAATCATGTTTTTTATCTTCCTCTAGTTTTTTGATTTGCTACATTGTTTTTTACTTTTAGTAATCATTGTACATTTTTTACATGTTTTGCATTACTTAATTACTTAAGGAATGGTTTACCATATGAAATATTGATATGAAATTATTATCAATGGTAAACTTTGTAGCAAAAACTAAAAACAGGAAAAGCGGGAAGAGAGAAAAACTGCTCACTAAAATGAATAAAATGACATTCAGCCATGATTAGGATTTAAACAATGGCGATAGAACTCTAATCTTAGTTCAGGGGATTAAGATCATAGTCATTAGGGCAGGGTTAAAATTAGTTTCCATAATTTTAGTAAGCAATTTCCCTCTTATCCCTTTTTCCCTCCTTCCCGCTTTCCCGCGA
>CH003255.1:133252-155171 GCA_000149265.1 Ciona savignyi
ATGCGATACAACAACAACTGGTGATGCGGGGGTCCCAATCTGCCTTCATGCCGCGTCCGGGTCATCTCAATCGGGCGGCATCCCATCTGCCACATAGATCTACCCTAACTAAGAGTGGCGCATCATTATTGCATATGTTTAACCATTCCTTCAGTTAAGTAATGCAAAACAAATAAAAAGTGTTGCCCTAACTTTTGTTTGCGTAGATCTACCTGGTTGATGGGATGTTGATCGATTGAGTTGACCCGGTTGTGGCATGAAGGTTGATTGGGATCTCCGCATCACCAGTTGTTGTTGTATCGCTTGGATCTGCGCTGCTGTGTTCTGCTGCTGCAGTTTGTTCTGCAGGGAAGTGTTGTAGAGCCCGGGTGGCGGGTTAGGGGAAACACCGTTGGACAATTGACCAGGCCACGAGGAGAGTTGTTGCTGTTGTTGAAAAGATTGAAGCAAAACGTCGTCTACGGTTGAAGTCGGCGGAGGGGCAGCCCAGATTGCAGCGAGACTTTGGGGAACCGCTGGGCTCTCGGTTTCGTCAAGGTTACCCAATCCTGACATGAAGCCAGCAGATGGGGCTAGACCTAGAGAGTTGAGATCACTTGGTTGAAAAATGGCTTCAGAATTCTGAGCTTTTTCTTCGTTGCTTATCGTAGAAGCGGTGAAGCTCATTCCAGGTATCGGGGATTTGTGGTTGACCATAAAATCCAAGTTTTCACTCTGCTCGAAGCTGTGAAGCAAATCCTGTGAAATGATGGAGTCGGATTTAGCATCGGCGACCACCCCACTGTCGGCTGGACTTGGTGGAGATTGGGATAAACTTGGTTTCTCTGGGGTCACTTGGTTAGGGGTTGGTGACACATTATCGTGATGAAACTGCTGGGTGGGTGTTGGGCTCGTTGTGGGTATGTTCGGGTCAGGGCATTGCGGAAAACGCATATGTTGCATCATTTTTTGTGGCCGAAGAATTCGCTGTTGGTGTTGATCATGCATTTCACCTCCGTTTGTGAGGTTAGAGTAAAGATCAAATGAATTTGATGAATTCGACGATGGAATGCCACTAAACTCGGAACTTATGGTTGCCATATTTATTAACACAACCTAATTTTTTGGGTGTTAGTTACTTAGTCGTAATGAGTCTATAAAACGTCATAGGAAAAGTTAAAATAGATAAAACTTATGCCATAGTCCTAGGGTTTGTCATAAAATAATTAAGTTAAAATCTTTAGGCTTTTTAAGGCGAAACAGTAATTAAAAATTACATTTACCTAGTAAAATGCGTTTAAACAAATAAAACTACGACATATTTACTACTTTCAACATGAAATACCATTTTCTCACACTCCTAGTACTTTATCTAATCAGACATACCAATCTAAAACAAAACATTCAATAAACCCGACTTAAACTAATAGAAACACCAACCCAAGGCAGCTCGACCACATAATGATTTGTCACAGCAGTACAGCAGTTAATGCTGCCTTCCGCTAAAAGGTCAAAGGTCGGAGCTACGTTGCAGTATTATTGCAGCCTAATAACGATGCACAAATTGACTGCAACTACTGTGGTATACATGCTATTTCTTCTATATTTACCCGTAAACTGTAAAATAAAGACACCATGGCCTTTTAAAAGCAAAGGTCGTATCTGTGTACGGTGTTACGTACCGACCACTAATCTGATAACCAGGCAACCCTTGCGCTATGAGCACCCCCGTAATCAAGCCATTACCATGCACTTAAAGATTAATTATGTTTGGATTATACCTGATTGTAATCTGACTTAAACAAATTAAACTTTACAATCTGATCACTTAGCTATTGCAGAGACATAGTAAGCTGATGGCCCAAAATCCAGTTCCGGTTTAAAATTAAGTCAACATCAAGCATGCTATTGTGACAATCACCAATATTAAGTAGCAAACATCTACGAACTAACTAGTAACTTGTTAATACTCCTTTGGTCGAAAAGTGCTACGGTAGCCGACTAGCCATGTATAAACCATGGCTATTGCCACCTATTAAGACAGGCATGGGCAACATACTGCCTATGAAGCCCTGCCAGGCCCGTGAATGGACTTTGACTGGCCCTCTGACTGTATTTAACCATACCCTGTTATTAAGATTTTAAATACTTAAATACTAGTAATAAGCCGGCCCAACAAGAACCTTATTTTCCCACATCTAGCTCGCCGACTAGAGAAGTTGCCGGCCCCTGAATTGGGGTATAAATGAAGCAACCATCCATACACTGTGAAAGTGTCGACATGAGGTGCCTTTCGATACCACTGAATAATATTTGGCTTTCCACCTACGACAATATAAACGAAGCAACTATCTATACACTGTGAAAGTGTCGCCATGCCTTTCAAAACCTATATGAATACTATCTGGCACCAACGAGAATATAAATACAACAATCATTAATGCAACATGGACCCAGCGTATTATTAGGTTTTACTTAATTAAAGGAACGTGTAAATCATACACAACACACTACAGTAGCTTCTTTAACCCCGCGGTGGGCGCAAGGTGATCTGACGATTGCCCGTAGGTTAACCCCCTTGGTTTTCCCATTCACGGGATAAACTTGAATATTCTATCCTAACCATCTATGTGTTGTGAAAGTGTCGTAATGATGTGGTCATCGTTGAAAGTGATTAGATCTATCGTTACACCCACCGACCAGCAAGTAGCGTAGGGGAAAAGTGGGTAAAACGGGCCACGTGGGTAAAATGGGCCCCCTCCAATTTTCAATATATTTTGAAGAATAAAAATTTGCTGCAAAAACCAGTGTCAGTATATCAAATTATGGAATCTCCAAACCGAAGTTTGAGCGTGAAATCGACAAACTCAATGTTTTCTGTAGCTATTTCGGTTTGAGAAGGTCTGAATCTAAATTTGCAATTTTTGTTTTCTGCTAATATATAATAGAAAAGATCAAATACTAAAATAAATTTTACTGTAGTTAAATAGAACTATATAGCCTAGACCTACTTTTACTGGTAGAAATAAAACTTCTTTTTTTTAAATTTTTTTATAGAGATTTTAACTCGTATGTTGGCACCTGTCTAATATGGGCCCCCTGTGTTCATTTGGTAACTAACGGGGCTAGACTTAGCATTAACAGTACTAACGGGCTAGACTTAGCACTAACAGTCATATTATGTGTTTCACAATAAACTAAACGGGATTTCTAAATGCTATTAATAACATGAATTGATAGTTAAGCTTCCACTAAAGTAGCAAGGTGTTATTGCATTAGTATACTAGTAACTGGGTATTAAATAAAAAGTAATTGCTGTAATCCAAAGTGTTAAATTAACAAAAACAAACTACATCATAAAAAGAAAAGTAATAACATTGTTTGTATGGGAAGCGAATATGGATACTGTTATCTGGCGAAATGTTAATGTCGAAAACGGGCCGGGGCCCATTTTAGACTACACCCTTGTCTAAAATGGGCCACTAACGAAATATTTTTCTTTGTTGATAAAATATATTTAACAAAAATTATTAAAAAGTTAACATGTTATGTGTGAAGACTTTGGTATTAGGTGACACCACATGAAAAACTTAAGTCCAGCGGGCTTTATATCAGTAAAAAATCCGATTTGCAACTAAAGGGCCCATTTTACCCACTCTTCCCCTATATAAATAGGCTAACGCAACTACCTACGCAGTGTAAAGCTCTTTTGCGACTGCGTAGAAATAAAAAAAATCCGTATAAGTATACAGATGGATAACGGCAAGCCTTTCACCTACACTGATATAGCTCTTATTGAATAACCTTTCCCATCACTGTAACGGCCAAACTCCAGCAATTTGATTGCAATAATTGGACATCTTTTAACCGACCGGTTAGTCTGGTGGTTTAGTTCGACGCCTATCAATCTAAAGGTTTAAGGTACGAAACTGGTCGCTAGCTAGTTTGTTGTGTGTTGGGCAAGGCACTGAATGGACATTGCGTGAACCCAGCGAATTATTGGGTTCTACCAAATAAAAGGAACGTCTGAATCATACGCAACACACTGCAATAGCTCCGGTAACCCGACGGTGGGCGCGAGGTGATCTGACGATTGCCCGTGTGTTAACCCCTTGGTTTTACCATTTACAGGGATAATCATGAACATCCTCTATCCTAACTAAGGTAAATAAAGCATTGTAACAAAACTTTCCAATTAATGAAATACTAACCAATGCGGCCATAGACAGAACAAAAATAACACAATAATGTCCAACCCATTGTACTATTGTATTTGCGGGAACTATTAATTGCAATTTCGTTGCATAGCAAGCTCTTACTTCCCAGCATAAGAGGTAGCACATCATCAATTTCATTAAAACATAACATATTGGCAACGCAAGATTGGACAGAAAATAAATTAGTCAAGCAAGGTTGATTAAATAAAAAAAACTAAACCATTTAAAATAACACTTTAATATTATAGCCAGTCAAAGGAGGAAAAAACAAAGAAAAAACGGATCAACCATCGTATATTGTTGATCAGATTTATTATTGCCATTCACCCCCCAGACACCTTACCCTGCTTAAGTGCAAATCAAAACATAAAATTGAAAACATTTTTGTTTCTAAAAACACAGAAGGTATCTAAGAAAGCGCCGTGTCAAAGGCACAAAATAAAAAAAGGCTTCAATTTATCGTACGGAATGGGATAAATATGCAATTTTGCATTATAATTAACTTTTAGTGTAACACTACGTTAGTATCGCTCCTTGGGTTAGCTTTATAAATGTAAAGATACAATACATAATTGCATTATGACGTCATTGTTACGTCATTGTTACATCATAACATCAGCTCTGGAATCCTGCGCTTGCGTCTGATTGGTGGAAACGAGGTCAAGCTGGATGCCATTTTTAACAAGAGGTTTTGATTGGCTGGTAGTGCTGCCAATCGAAGATTCACTTGAGGTGGAAACCACTCGGGTGTTTTGATCTGGCAACACTGAAGGTTCATGTGTGGTCACTTGGATGGTTGGAACTTGCTGCACTGAAAGAATAGATTTTTTGGTTATTTTTAAGTTTTTTTGGTATTTAAATACATATAAACAAGGTTATTGACCTGATCACTGTCTCCAATGAGGCTATACAAGGTGTGCTTAGTCATAATTTTATGTTTATTTTTTATTGCGTTAAGAAATTTTGCTTCGTCCTGACTTTTTTCTAAAAGTGGGAACGATTTTAATTTTACCCATGTAAATTGGACATATAAAGCATAGATATAAGCTTGATTAAATTTTGCTTTAAGATTGTTTGTTAACATGAGAATGCGGCACCGCGTAGACCCAGTGGATCTTAACCTTTTTTTCTAATTTTTACCCACAAAATGTTTTGATGGATTTCAATTACCGATTTAAATAAAAAACACCAAAACAGATATTCACAAGAGACTCTAGTTCTAGTTTATGACATCACAAATAGCATAGGTATGAGTAAAACATATTGACACTTTTAGAATAGAAGCGCATGACAAAATTTATGTTACCCCTTTTAAAATGTCAATCTACCCCTTTGTGGGTAATTACCCACAGGTTAAAAACCACTGGTGTATACACTTCTAGATTGAAGTTGTATCTTACGTGTTTGTTACATAATACGGTGTTAAATTGTGAAATTCCTATTAGATTGGACCAATGTTCACTAGGTATTTTACCGTGAAAATGTTGAATTAACTTGTCAAAAATTCAAGCTAAACTAGATAAGTAGAACACACTTAAACCGCTTAGTTTCAATACATGCCGTCCAGTTCAATGAGGCTATGCAGTAGTTTTATATATCTGGTAGTTTAGTGCACCGCCTTTCAGCCGAAGGGTTACAGGTTCGAAACTGGTCACTAGCTAGTCAGGTGTGTCCTTGGGCAAGGCGCTTAACGAATATTGCCTAAACGCAGCAGATTAATGGGTTCTACTCAATAGAAGAAACATGTCTATTATACACAACCCGAAGGTGGGCACGAGGTGATCTGATGATTGCCCGTGTGTTAACCCCCTTGGTTTTCTCAATAACGGGGATAAACATGAATATCATATCATATTAAATTTTGCTTTAGGAATGTTTGTTAACATGAGAATGCTGTACGGAGTAGATGCTTCTGGATTGAAGTTGTATCCTATCATACCTGTCTGCCCACTAACAGGGATAAACATGAATATCATATCCTATCCTTTCTATATATCCTATTCTATCCTATCCTAACATACCTGTCTGCCCACTGATTGTGTTCGGGTTGTGTCTACTGAGCTTCGCCAGCATCTTCCGTCTGCGCCTCCTTCTCCACTTGGTGGTATGCGTGTGCTGGGAATGATGACGTCGGCATAGCAACCACGTGGCGAAAAGGAAACAGAAAGCTATGACTTTCAACGCGAACGCAACACCGAAGAAAATGTAGCGGAACTTGTCAGCGTCGTACAACTGCAAAGTTTCCGATTATTTTTGGCTTTTTTTATTGCTGCAATTTAGAAATTGAAACATTTAATCGTCTAAGCCAGTTTATTCGGTTTAAAGGTCACACATAAGGTTGTGAAATAGAAGCTGTATTGCCATCTTAGGCACTGCTTTTTATTTAAAAGTAAAAAAAAGTAAAATCTTCCTAATTGTTGGTATTCTATATATTAATTTTGGCCAATTAGCGTAACTTTTTGTGTTTGGATTTAACATTTTACCAATGTGCAAAGTTAAGCACATCCAGCCCACATTACATCATTACATTACATTAATATGGGCGGGTCCATGGCAGCCACTGGGACCAGGAATTTAGGACAAGGTCCATTACTCCAGCGCCCCGAGCTAACATGTATCCGGGATATAGCAGTCAAGTCGGCCTGTGTCCTGAAGGAAGCTGACTAAATGCTTGACTGGGATAGATACGAGATCATTACATTTAAAAACTCCATAATAAATAATGTTGGTTAAACTCTGTGTGCGTTGAGATCTCTTTGGGATTATTAGTTGTACACCGTTTCTCAATAAGAATCTTGTTATATGCAGAATTTCAACACATCATCAGACATCCAACCCACGCAGATAATACATTCAGCGATACTAAGAAGACCCAAAAGTACCCACCAAACATGATCCAGCCCCATTCTCACACTGGTCTGTAGCCCCGTTCCACATCAAACACGCTTGGTCGATCAAGGAGCCAAAGTAGATGGGAGCAGGGATGTAAGCTGTGGTGGCGGAGGTAACAATTTAGATTAATGGTTAAAAAAATTAAGTGATCTATAAAAACATTACTTTACACAAAAAAAATGATAGGTATACAAAAATTAATATGTATGTATGCAAAAATTTTACACAAAAAAATTATATGTATTCAAAAATTTTACACAACAAAAATTTATATGTATGTATACAAAAATTTTACACAAAAAAAAATTATATGTAGGGGCAGTTGATTGAAAAACAATTCATTTTAAAACAAGGTGTTTCAAATTCGGATAAGTATATTAAGTGAGATGACCGATTGGTATGCTGACAATATTTGTTTAGATTGTAAAATTTAGTGCTGGTGGACAAAATAAATTTTATTTATATAATTTTGACCATAATTGAAAACAGGATTAACATTTGATTTTTAGTGAACAGTAATGATGAATATAATTAAAAATTACTACGAGACACAATGCTACATTTTGTTTTATGTTTGTAATCTCCCAATGCTCATCTACCAAGTTTTTTTTGACAAGAAAAACTATAAAATATCCACAAAAGATTAAAGTAGTAACCTAAAGTTCTGAAGAAAACAAACTGAAGTCCAGCAGCGAACGGTCGTTCGTCATTCTTGACGCATCGATAGGTTACCATAAGCGAGGGGGTGTGAGCACATACCGTTGCCTGTTGGGTGAGGTTAAGATAGGATATTTATATTTATCCCCCAGAATGGAAAAATGCAAGGGGCGATAATACACACGAGTTACCAGAGATATTGTAATGTGTTGTGTATTGTTCAGGTGTTTCTTTAATTTGATATAACCAATCAATCCTTCAAGTGCAGGCAATGTCTGTTAAGAGTCTTTTCAAAGGTAAAAAAGTTTAAAACCCGTTAATCTGCTGGGTTCAGGTAATGTCGGTTAAGTGGCTTGCCCAAAAACACAACCGACTACCTAGCGACCACTTTCAAACCTGCAACCCTTCGATTTTGGTGACTGGCGTATCGGAAAATTATGCATTGCACAACACCTTGTGCACATAGACGAGTTACTTAAATCGACTGCGTGTAAAACACATAGTTACCATGGTAACAAGGAACAAACAGAAGAGAAACGGAACGAGGGAAGAGGAACAATCACGAAGACATTCCCCGGAGGTCGCGACCTCGTTATCGTTGCCGACCGATAGATGACATGAACAATTGGTGTACGCCGTATTCTGGAATAAAAAAATTCATCATCGGAAAGAAAGTAAAAATAAACCTATTTGCGCTTAATTTCACGTTGGTAAAATCCGGTTCACGTCATAAAGAAACGGAAACGTGGTTTAGTTCAACTGAAATCATTTTGATGTGAAACTGTGTATGTTCCCTTGAAATGATTTCGCTGGTTAAAAAATAGGACAATTGCCTGTCAAGGTGGGTCAAATGATATTTATTTTCGGTCGGTTTGTCTTGGGGTTTAGTGCGTCGTCATTCAATCGAAAGATTGCGGGTACGAAACTGGTCGCTAGCTGGTCGGTTGTGTCCTTGGGCAAGGCACTTAACGGACATTGCCTGAACCCAGCGGATTAATAGGTTTTACCAAATTGAAGAAACATGTGAATTATACACAACACATTGCAATAGCTCAGGTAACCTGACAGTGGGCGCAAGGTGATCTGACGATTGCCCGTGTGTTAACCCCCTTGGTTTTCCCATTTCCGGATAAACATGAATATCCTTTTCTATCCTATTTCCCCATTTCTATACAAAGTAATTGATCAATTGATTCTAACCTGGGAAGCGTTGCCACGAAGCACCACATCACACCCTGCATAACATGGGTTGTAGAATGTGTTGCCACTTAAGCATACTGGCCTGAAGGACAGGTTCTCACACGAGCAATCAGCGTTACAACTGCTGGATAAACCTGTGGTCAAGCTGGGGAGGAAAGAAAGGTAAGAGGATGGATTTTGATGAAAATTGGGTTGTTATGAGGCTTGGTTATATTTTTATTTTGTTCCCCTTTAAAGTTATTTGTTTTTTGATTTATTTCTTTTGGAAAATCGTGTTTAAACCGTGTAGTGAGACAAGATTTAAGATTAAGTCCGGAAAGCTACTGTAGTGTATTGTAGATAAGATTTGAGACAGTACTAACATTTTGTCCAAATATTGTAGATATAGATTTGATTATTGTAATATAAGGTTTGAGACAGTGCTAACATTTTGTCCGACCAAATGAAAAAATGGGTTAAGTACCGTCTGCCAAGCCCCTAAGGTAGTGTTTCTCAAATGGTGCGCTGCAAGAGTTAGTTAGGTGCACCACACTTGCATTTACCCCAACCTCCAACACACCTGTCTGAAACTGGGTCCATGATGAATTTGTTGACCCCGATGATCACAGAGTTCCCGCACGAGATGAGGAAGACCGATATGAAGAGAAGAAGAGAGAGAAGATTGCTGAGAAGAGCAGTTTGAGCGCATCCTGTCATGTTAAGCTTGAATCGTTTGATGATGTATCCACCGAGCAGGATACCTGTTCCTGCGCTCGGGACTAGAACCGCTCCTGTATGGATGGGGGGTGGTGAATGGGGGTCCATGATAAGGGGGGTAAATGGGGGTTCATTAAGGTGTTTAAAACATTTTAAACCATAACAGCTCTTACATGGGTAAATGGGGTTTCTTAAAGGTTTTAATTAAGGCGTATATAACATTTTAAAAGGCGGTAAACAATAAAAAACCAAAGAAAAAAAGTTCAAAGGTATTTAGAGAAATTTTGCTATCAAAAGTTACCAAGTTACCAAAGATGCACTTTTATACCTCTGGAAAATATATATTCATTGTATGCTGTAGAAAATCAGTGAACGGTTAACTGATTATTGTTAAATCAGTTAACCGTTTTTCAAATTAACCGTTAATTCACAGCCCTATTCACCAGTCATAATTCTGGATTTCATGGTGATTTTCCTAGTTACAAGTGGAAAGGTAATTAACCCTATTCACCTGTCAAGAAAACACAAAAAAAAATGCAAAAGTGCTTGAAAATGAAGCTTACCGGTCATAATACTGGATTTTACGGTGTCGGTGCTAAAGTGGCTTTGGAGATATTTCGGGACGAACGTGAGGAAAGCAGTGACGATGGAGAATTCCAAGGTGGCTGAGCTGGTGACGCACAGATATATCGGGTTGGAGAGAAGAGAAAGAAAGGCCTTCGGGAGATCTACGGGATTGGGAGTTTAAAAAAACGAATTGTTTTGAGGATGTACAGGGTTAAAATAATTTTTGCCTTTTTAAACAATTTTGACTTTTTAAATAATTTTGACTTTTTAAATCATTTTGACTTTTTAAATAATTTGGTTTTTAAACAATTTGGGTCAAAATAATTGGCTTTTTAGAGTGGGATTAAAAATCAACTGTTAAAAAAAATTAAAAAATGAGCAGTAGTTTCATTGGTTAAAAAATACATTATATAATATATGGCTCAAAAATAGTGAAAATATTTGAAATGACACAACGTCTAAAAACGAAAACTAGTTACTAACTAATCAATTGTACCGGTAGACCTTCTTCAGCAAATTTATCATATTATCCATTTAAAATGCTACAAAGTATGTAATAGAAGCTGTTTTAATACATTGTTCAATTTTTCAATTCACCTTTAAGGTCCTTTCCAAAACTGATGACTGAATTGTCCAAACTATCGAAGGTTTGATCCGATATCGTGGTCTCGGTTACCGGAGTCACATCTCCTTGTGTGCTATTCATTGGAGTTTCTCTGTTCGGGGTAACAGGGTTATTTTTTTTTTAGGATAGGATATTCATGTTTATCCCGGTGAATAAATAGGTAAATAGGTTATTTTTTCTCAGAATACCCATATAAAGGGAATCTTATCTCTTTTTCATTAATTTCGTTTTTAATAATACGATATTCATGTTTTATCCCCTTTATTGGGAAAACCAAGTGGGTTAACACACGAGCAATCGTCAGATCACCTCGCGCCCATCGTCGTGTTACCATAGCTATTGTAGTGTGTTGTGTATGATACATACATTCCTTCAATTTGGTAGAACCCATTAATCTACTGAGTTCAGGCAATGTCCGTTAAGCGCCTTGCCTAAAGACACAAGAGACTAGCTAGCGACCAGTTTCGTACCTGCAACCATTCGGTTGAAACGCGTCACACATAACCACCAGACTAACTGGTCGAACCAATACCCATACAAATAAAATCTTATCTCTTTCATTAATTTGGTTTTCCATAAAGCTGTAATTATTGTTTAAATCCATTTTTACTACAGTTAAAAAGCTCGATTTTTTTAATTTTTTTCTGGTTGTATTCTTCTTATTAGATCAGATGGGATAAAAGATACTTTTGTTGTATAACTAGAATTATATTTGAATTTTACTTTTTCGCACCCCTACCGGTGAAGCTTCATTTTTAAGCAATTTTGTATTTTTTATCGTTTCTTGTTTTAATAACAAAGTGGGTTTAGCGGCCACTACTTATATCGAAACTTGATAATTTATTGGTTTTTAGATGTGCTTTAACGACTGTCGTTTTGTCGTTTTTTTCCATTTTTCATATTTTTATCAAAGGTCCTGCTTCGTGTTATCATCGTGGAAACAAAAAATAAACTAACGACTGTCGTTTTGTCGTTTTTTTTTTTCATCAAAGTACTTACGGTGGCGGGGAAGGAAAATTTAGTTTCCGAGGAAACATGAGCAGGAAAAGTGAGGAAAGAAGCATCAGGCCAGCACAGATCAGGTACCCAAGCCACCTGTGTGAATATGGAAAATATTTAGCCATTTTTGAGTTCACCATAACAAAAATATAACTACCAACTTAGTAGATGTTTGTAGTAACAAATTGAGCCAATTCTGGACTTCCAACCAAAACTCAATCCTACCAAGTTCAATATGAAAAAGTGATAACGTAATAACTAAATACCCTATCAAATTTAACATAACACTTTAAAGTTAAATTTAAACCACCTGGAAGTCGCTAGCTAGTCGGTTGTGTCCTTGGGCAAGGCACTTTACGGACATTGTCTGAACCCAGCGGATTTAATGGGTTCTACAAAAATTAAAAGAACGTGTGAATCATACAAACACACTGCAATAGCTCCGGTAACCCGACGGTGGGTGCGAGATAATCTGATGAT
The DNA here is from genome assembly GCA_000149265.1 of Ciona savignyi. Taxonomy (NCBI): domain Eukaryota; kingdom Metazoa; phylum Chordata; class Ascidiacea; order Phlebobranchia; family Cionidae; genus Ciona; species Ciona savignyi. Next base: position 145,565 of record CH003255.1, read on the forward strand.
TGCCCGTGTGTTAACCCCCTTGGTTTTCCAACTCATGATGATAAACATGAATATCCTATCCTACTATAAAACATCACCCACCAGGCTCCCAGGAATCTTGGGTCATCTGCGGAAATCATGGATCCCAGGTCGACATAGAAGGTGAGAAAGAACCCCCCAAGAAGGTACCCAGCTGCTGGTCCCACCGCCCCCATTGCATAAACAATAGCTGGGGGATATATTGAGGTTAATTTGGATGAAGTTAACTTACTGGGTAAACTAGAGATAAAATTTGGCTAAAGTGGTAAAAATAATACAAAAATTTTGTTAATTAAATTAAAAATTTACATATAATATATAATTTTAATGACATGGAAAATTTGTATATTTGCTTTTAAAAATACATTTTTAATTTGTTTAAACACTATTTTGTAAAAATAGACAGTACAGAGTGTTTACGCAGTACCTTTTAATTAATTCATACAGTTTTTAGAATAGACCGTTATCCTGCTGTTTATAATCACCTTGGACGATATGTTATACTAATATACTGACAGCGTTTTTGCGTTTTTAGTGTAATGTCATAACTCATAAAAGTAGTAAAATTTAGTAAGTCAGCAAATCAAAGAGTGCATTGTTTTTATGACATACTGCTAGACAGTCAGGAAGCAATAATGTCTGTAGAATATCAGTATAGACAATAAAGTCTACATCACATTGCCGTTTATGGTATCAGCCAAGCGTTATTACAAGTTGTGGTGTCACCTATCACGATGACTGCTTTAGGGAGCTTTCATTTCTATTTTAAGTCGCTCTGCCTAAGTGCACAAAACGTTTTTCACATTTTTATTGTATACTTGAGCAAGACATTTAGCATATTTTTTTGACCTCATAGTATAACCTTTTCTTTAAATTTAAATTTTTAACAGTAAAAAAAAAATACTTTATGTGTTATTTCACCGCTGCAGTAGTTTTTATTGGTTCATTGATTGTTTATGGCTGGTTGATTTTTGGTTACATTTTATTTCAATAACTTGTCCTTGGGAATTTCATGTTTGTATATATTTTTTTTAGTTCAGCTGCAAGGAAGCAGCAATTTCTTAAGTAAATGGTAAAAAGTAGTTAACGGTCAAAACGGTCAAAGAATTAACAGACGCACAATTGTTAAGGTATTATTTTGTAGTATAAATTTTTCATTTTTCCCTTTTATAATGTATTGCACTCATTTATGTTTTTTGTTACCCCTGAATAGCCTACCAAATAAAGGAATTCGAAAGAGCGCGTCAACTCTACTGCGTGCTGCTGTAACATTATGCCTCTCCTATACATAATTGTGCAAGGTTGCACTACTACCATTACAACACACTGTGGTAAATGCTTTGAGTGTAATTATTGCTCGAGGGCAAACTATGAAGAGATAATTTGCGAATATGACATGTGTGTTTAAGTTCGGATTTTAAATATGTAAATAAATTTCCATTAATAAATATGCAAATTAGATGAAATGACTTACAAGTCAATTTTGTTATTATATCCCATTTTTAGTATGAAAGGATTTACCTATAACAGTCAAAAGATAAAACTAAATTTAAGGACATTAATCTAAAAAGAATTTTTAATGGGCAACACTAAAAGGAGGATAAGAGGGAAGGAGGGAAACTGCACACTAAAATTACGGAAACTAATTTAAACCTGCCCTAAACACTAATCTCAACCCCAGAAATAACCTTTACTCCAACCCCATGTATAAAACTAACTCTAATGTCATAATCTTCTTATTAGTGTGCAGTATCCCTCCTTTTAGTTTTCCCCATTTTTAATGCCACGTGTCTTAAACCAAACTGTTTTGCCAAAAACAAAGTAAGGTAGGGCTGACAGCTAGTCAATGGGAGAAGGTATGGCTAAATGAGTTATTAGCCTAAATGTGCGTTCATTTGGATACCCAAATTTAAAGCAAATATTATGCAAACTTTAAAAGTAGCTTTAATAATAAAAAAATCAATACATTACCAATAAACATCAACTAACCACAAATGTAACAAGTAAAATGCTTAAAACCTTTATCAATAAAAATATGTAAAACTTACATATATAGAATGAAGCGTCATCTCTTGGGACATTATCGTATATGAAGGTCGTGCCCAGTGTATATATAGGAGTGCTGCCTATGCCCATTATCATGTTGGAGATGACGAACAATGCCAGGTACAGTGAGTTTGCCTCCTGTGCATGATGGATTGTTAATTGATTGAATGGGGAGTTTCTAGGAGGAAATGCAACACCGCTCATTTATTTAGCGGTTGGATAGAAACCAGCTAAGGGCTTTCCATGTCCTTGGGCAAGACATACAGCGGGCATTGCCAACAGCCAGTGAATTAAAGGGTGGTTATAAAATGAGTGTCTTATTCATGAAAAATACACTGAAAAAGCTGCGGCAACTTAACGGTAGATACATTTCAGGATAAAACTTGATAAACATGTTCTAACATTTTCAACCCACAATTTAAAAAATGTGTTTTGTGCTTTTAATAATCTAAAGGGTGGAATTATAGATATTTTTCTTCCAATCATAAAAACAAACTCTAATATACTAGTTAATCCAATTTAGATAGCCCTTGCAGGATAAGGTTATTAAGTTTGGTGGTAGCCAATAACCATAATTCATACAAATAGAAACAATGGTAGATCCATTTCCAAGGTAAAAAAAATAAAAATGATAACTTCTCAAATTGTTTTATTTAGCATGGTTCATGTACCGGTTATACTGTACCAAGATTTATAATGCGATTTTACATATTACTTCGTTTGCTATTTAGGAGGAAAGAGGTAATAATACTTGTTATTGGAGAATATACTAAGAACAAATGCTCAATACTTGTAATAACCACAAGCATAAACAAACTTTAATAATAACCTAATAAAACAATAAACATTAGTTAATTACAATAAAATAAACAGTCCTATAATTGAGATAAACATTCAAACAATAGATTAAGATTAATACATTATAAACAAAATAATACTTTAATGCACTTTAATATCCAAGCCTTTAATTTCCTGATAAGCTTATGGCTTTATGTTTTACATCTGGAAACAGGATAATGATGTAACAATGACCTATATTAGGGTCACAATGATATTGCACAAGGTGGTGCAACCAAAATTAGCTGCATCGGCAACTTTTCTTAACAAAACAAAATGTAACACATACAAGTATAAAGGGTCATCATCATACTGTACCAGAGAGTAATTGAGTTGCTGATTTAAGTGATAATGAAAATTAGTGCGACATTTGATAAAAAAACCCATAAAGTTTTATGCACATGTATCACTATTACTTTCAATAAAGCTATTTTCTTTAAACAGTCTAATGGAGTCTTTTAACGTGTCATTTCAGCAACATATCTATTTGAAAGTTTTACCAAAACTAAAACACTTCCCAAAAACCCCTCAAACTATTCTGAAATTTTTAGTCTTTAATGATTTCTAAAATTGGAACATACATACACAAAATTTGTTGGTATGAAAGGTTAGGATATTTATGTTTATCCCCGTGAATGGGAAAACCAAGGGGGTTAACACACGGGCAATCGTAAGACCACCTCGCGTCCACCGCCGGGTTACAGGAGCTGTTGCAGTGTGTTGTATATGATTTACACGTTCCTTTAATTAAGTAGAACCCATTAATCAGCTGGGTTCAGGCAATGTCCAATAAATGCCTTGCCCAAGGACACAACCGACTAGTTGGTGACCAGTTTCTACCCGAAACCCTTCGAATGAAAGGAGACACACTTAACCACCAGACTAATCTGTCAGACATGCTAACCTGGGATTGACAGAGAACCCCTGTAGCATTGGTGGAGTTGGGATGGCACAACATCTCATTCGATTGGGATTGGATGTTGGGCGGGTGGTAGGGGGAGGATAGAAACTGGGGGAAAGCGAATAACGTGGCACCTGGGGTAAAAATAGGGTTAAGGGTGAGGTTAGAACTAGCAACCTGTGGGGACTTATGTAATGGATCTTTTAACAACTGGTTTTTAGAAGAACAGAAATATTGGAAGCCCTACAAAACACAGAAATAAATGCAACAACACAAAGAAAAACAAATAGAAACACTATAAACCATAGAATAACAATAGAAACACCATAAAACAAGATAATAATAGAAATATCATATAAAACATAGAATAATACCGATAGAAACAATGACGGCACCAATCCCAACCCATCTTGCACGGTGACTTTTGCCTCCGAAATATGAGATAAAAATGACGACAACCAAACTCCCAATGTCGAAACTTGAAACAATCAACCCCGACTCAGCACTTTTCAGCCCAAACCTGTGGTAAATATAATGTCATCATACAAAGAATATAAATGTGATATTATAAGAGTTAAATACTTTTATCTTGCTTTTTTTCCGGAAAACTTTTTTTTTCTGGTATAAAACAACACATGTGCAGCATTTAATACTAAACCTTTATAAACTTATCTTCAGTTTTGGTTACAGTACTGCCATTATTGCAATGTGCTGAAGACGATAAGATATTTATATTTTTTTCTGTGAATGGGAAAACCAAAAGGGTTAACACACGGGCAATCGTCAGATCACCTCGCGCCCATCGCCGGGTTACCGGAGCTATTGCAGTGTGTTGTGTATGATAGACACGTTTCTTCAATTTAGTAGAACCCATTAATCCGCTGGGTTCAGTCAATGTCTGTAAAGTGACTTGACCAAAGACACAACCGACTGGCAAGCGACCAGTTTCGTACCTGCAACCTTTCGATTAAAAGGAGACGCACTAAACCACCAGCCTAACCGGCCAGATAATGATGATGACACTTCTACAAAAACAAACTGAGCTGCACCTGTGTTCAATAGTGGTGACGACACTGCTGGTTATGCCCGACACCAGCATACTTTGTACCAAGATGAAGAACGAAATTGACGCCAAGAACCATTTCGGACTCGCGAACCGGACCAACCAATCGGGGTAGAACAAGATTCCGCAACTATTGTCTTTTTTTGAGGAACCTGTTGTTATATTTTATAAGTAAAATTATAATAAATCGGTCTCGAATTATAAATTAAAAAAGCATAAAAATACCAGGTAAAGGATGAAAAAAAATAACATTTTACAAAAAACATAGAAATATTATGTTAAATTAAGATAGAAATAACATGTTAACAAAACATAGAAATGGCATGTTAAAAAACAGAAATGTTATGTTGATTCAAGATAGAAATAGCAAATTAACGAAACATAGAACTAATACAGCATGGTAACAAAACATAGAAATAGCATGGTAACATAACATAAAAATAGCATGTTAAAAAATGTTAGGTTGATTCAAGATAAAAAATAGCAAGTTAACAAAACATAAAAATATTATATTATGTTAATTTAACATAAAAATAGAGTGTTATCAAACGGAAATGTTAGGTTGATTCAAGATAGAAAAAGCAAGTAAACAAAACATAGAAATATTATATTATGTAAATTTAACATAGAAATATTACAGTATGTTAATTTAACAAAAAATACAATGTTAATTTAACAAAAAATAGAATGTTAACAAAACATAGAAACGACATGGTAACATAACATAAAAATAGCATACTTTTACTAGATGATGATGGCAATTGCAGTGTCATGTTCTGACGAGTCATCGAATTAACTCCGTAACTATCCATGTTTGGTTGTACCTAGGTTTGCTATTCTATCAACATGATGTACCTGTGCTTTATCGATAATTATGATTGATTGTCGTGCAAATATTCGTTTAACATATGTTAAACATTAACCTAGGATTACTAGAGGCAATGCTAAAAGGAGGGATATCGGGAGGGAGGGAAACTACTCACTAAAACTACAGACTAACTTTAACCCTTCCGTAAACATTAATCTTAACCCCTAAATTAACCCTAGCTCTAACCCCATGTTTAAAACTAACCCTAATGTCATTATCTGTATTTTAGCATGCAGTTTCCCTCTTTCCCTCCTTTAAGTTTTTTCGTTACTAGTAAAACATAATGGTTTGGCATTCTGTGAGTTAGAAGCCAGACCTTATACAGTGTTACATTACATTCATTCTGTGACAATCAATACACTAAAAATAGAAAAATACCTAAATCCATCTGTCCCCAATCAAATAGATTGATGGCGAAAGCCAACACTAATCCATATATATCACAAAACTAGGTATGCATACAGTCACGTTGCTAGTACTATGAGAAAGTATGAATGGTATGATTTATTTATATCCTAGTAAATTCGCAAGACGCTTGGACAAGGCTTCCACTTTCGCGTAATTTTAATTTTGTCATTAGCCTACTACGTCATAATATATAAAACCAATGCATACACCATATACTGCGCACTCTACAGACTATGCTTACAGGCCATCTTTTTGAAACACACGTTAAAATATGACAACCGGACAATGGTGATAATAGCTATTGTTACCTCACTACAAACAACAAAGGTTTCCGCAAAGCCGCATCAATCCTTTGTGACACCATAAACACGCTGGACACCGTTGCCTTTTTTCTGCTCTCGAAGAACAGCTGATTTTGTGACGTCACAATACAAAAGCGAGAAGCGCTTACGAATGGGAAAAAATACAAAATTCCCCAAATGGTCAACTTCTACACCGCATTTTTAAGTTTCTGGCAAACATAACGACACAAATTGAAAATAACGAAATTAATAGATATAAATAAACCGTAGAAATAAACCGTTTCGTAATTAAACAAACATATTGCTGTTGGATTAGCGTTGTTAATGATAACTGTTCCGGAACCCAGACAATTAATTAAAAAAGTAATAATTTACCTATATTAGAATATTAGAAGATTAGTGAAAAGGCAAAAGTTGTTTTGTAGGATATTTTAAGCTCAACCAAATATGCCTGTTTAAACAATCTAAAAAAATGACTGTTTCTTTAAACTGTTTAATAGCAAATAGGATACGACAGGATATTCATGTTTATCCCCGTAAATGGCAAAACCAAGGGGGTTAACACACCGGCAATCGTTAGATTACTCGCGCCGAACCGTGGGGGTACCGCATTAATTGCAGTGTATTATGTATGATTCACACGTTTCTATAATTTAGTTGAACCCATTAATCCGACGCGTTTTAACGACTGTCGTTTTGCCGTTTTTTTCCCGTTTTCCAAATTCTTATCAATAGTCCTGCTTTATGTTTTCATCGTGAAAAAAAACTAAACTAAAACTCGGACCGTCACGGAAACTCAGGTCGATGACTTTGCTGGATAAGTGATCCAATCCTTCAATTTGGTAGAACCCATTAATCCGCTGGGTTTAGGCAATGTCCGTTAAGTGCCTTGCCCAAGGACACAACCGACTAGCTAGCGACCAGTTTCGAACCTGCAACCTTTCCAGACTAACCGGTCGGACAAATATAAGTTATCGTAAAAACATACAGCACTGAAACTTGGATCACTAACCCAATACGTTATTGTGTCATTTTCAAATCTTCCAAAATGCCTCAACAATATTAGTAAACTGCGTAACCTAACTAAAATTCACACAACAAATTCTGCAAATGTATTTCTCGCACTAAGCTAGCCGTTAAGGCTAAACTAACAGATGAAGATTTGGTGTGTATTTTACTCGATGAAAGCAATTTAACAGAAAAAGGTATTTTAGACTGCAAATTATGGTTAGTAACCTTACACTAGCCGCGGGCCTAAAACACATTCTAAAACATCTCAACGCGCAGTAAACTTTACTTGCAATTTAATTTGTGTGCATGCATGTACGTACGTGTGCTGTACAGCACACGTGCGCAGATGCTTTTATTACGCAGATATACTTATTTACGCGCAAGAAAGTCGACACTATGATTCATAGCTCATCTATTCCCGTCCATATAGTACCATTTCTCATATAATAGTTTCCTATATAGCACGAATGACGTGTTTATAAAATCATAGCGTTTGCCATACAATTACCACTTTCAGCCGAACGGTTGGTGATTCGAAACTGGGCGCTAGCTAGTCGGTTGTGTCCTTGGGCAAATCACTTAACGGACATTGCCTGAACCCAGCGGATTAATGGGTTCTACTAAATTAAAGAAACGTGTCTATCATATACAACACACTGCAATAGCTCCGGTAACCCGACGGTTGATGGTGGTCGCGAAGTGATCTGACGATTGCCCATGTGTTAACCCCCTTGGTTTTCCCACTTACGGGAATAAACATTAATATTCTATCCTGTCCTATATTCTTTCCAATATGGTTTCACTAGACCACAGGGAAGCAAATTTCTTGTGTCGACAACATAAAAATCCGATTAAAAAATTAAAACGTTGAAAAACATATAAAAATATGTGTATATTATTATCTTTAAAAAATCATTATTTAAAAAAGGATCCTGTCAGGGAAAATAACTTTCCTGTATAAATATTGCACCAACAACGTCAAATAATTATTAAAACAAGGAAATAACGGAACATCGGCGAGCATCAAAACACAGAAGGAATTTAAATAACGATATAGAAATAAAGCGTTAAACCATTTAACATTACGGTGTGCAAAACACGGCAAACTGGTGTTTGTTTGCCTGATGGGTTGCAACTTAAAGTGCGGCGCCTTTTAGCCGAAAGGTTGCAAGTTCGAAACTAGTCGTTAGCTAGTCGGTTGTGTCCATGGGCAAGGCACTTAACGGACATTGCATAAACCCAGTGGATTAATGGGTTCTACCAAATTAAAGGAACATGTTAATCATACACAACACACTGCAATTGCTCCGGTAACCCGACGGTGGGCGCGAGGTGATGCGCTGATTGCCCGTGTGTTAACCCCCTGGTTTTTCCACTCCCGGGGATAAACATAAATATCCCTCCCTATGTTATGACTCTCCTCAGCTTTCATTTGATTCAGCAAGCTTGCTCGCATTACGAAAAGCGTACATACCGGATTAAGCGGATGTTATTGTTGATAATAAAATCTTCTTGGCCCAAAATATTATATATTTTCCAATGGAAATTAATGTTTTTCTTTTGGTGGTGGACATTTTGGCAGAAGTAGCAAATAGGTTATTTCTACTTAAAATACCTAGTATGGGTTTCAAATCTTGCAGAAATAGCGTACCAGTAATGTCAAATTTTGCATTAATATTGTACCAATAATTACACAACAGTCGTAATACTTTTATTCGCATTAAATACGCCACAGGACAACACCAGCACGGAAATCAGCACCTGACGCCAATGTTAATAACCTAATTACCGACAGAGACAACAAAAAGTTTGTGTTAAAATACCAACGCGAAGCTAAAACAGGTTAAAAGATAAATAAAGTAAACTAAATGTGTAAAAAGTTTAATAAAAGTAAACTAAAATGTGTAAAAACAGATGGCCAATTTTTAGCTTGTATATGTAATCGGAATAGTCGGGTTATATCCAAATTCCTTCATGTTTTTTTCTGGAAATAAAAAAACAATTTCCTTTCATACCTAAAAATTCCTTAGCCTTCGTAGACCGGAGGTCTACACATCTGACAACATAATCCAACTCTTCCTGCTGGTCATTTAACTCCTCGCTATTGTCCGACCGGACCGGCGGTTGCGTCGCCTTTCAATCGATAGGTTGCA
>CH003255.1:208039-223680 GCA_000149265.1 Ciona savignyi
TTCTATATAGGCGTCTAAAGGAACTCATAATACTAGAGCACCTAATACGCGTAGTGCGTTTCTCCTTACCGAAAGCGCATCGATCGTGCGAAGACGTCCGAACATTTTTTAAAGCGAGAGCTCGGAAAACAACTTGCATCATCGCATCGCTTTTTGTGGCAATGAAAGATACATTACCGTAAATGTCAGTTGTAGTCTAAAGTCAACATTGCAAAACAAGAGAAGTTTATACAATTTATTTACTTAAACTATTTTGTTTTTTTAGCTGGAGATTTTATTGCAATCAGCGCGACGAACGCCAGGGCTCCAAATTATTTAATAAAATTTTTACTAATCATGCCGAATTGGTACCAGCCTGAAATTTTTTTATGTTAAGAGCCTAGTTTGAAATGTCAAAGAGATGCATTTCAGGGCAATTTAATGTTAAAAAAATGTTTTGGCGCGCCGGGCGCGAAATTGATTTTCTCTCAACCCTCGCATGCCCTGGCTTTTCGTATGTTCGGCGCGCCTGTTTGGTTTATTCACTTTTTGTCCCAGTATTAAAAATATGGCAGACGAATTAAATTACAATACAGGAACAGGAAAAGATGGCAAAACGAACAGTCGTTAAAAGGATATCATTTAATAAATAAAGCGGATATGGCCGCCAAACCTAAACGAAAAAACAATAATAAGCAAACCAAATTTAATTAAGACCAAAACAAAATTATATATATGACATTAACTCACCAAAGAATACGAAAGTACAAGCTGCTCCACCACAAAATATAGACAGAATGGAAAAAATGATAATACACTTTTTGTAGTTAAATCGCACTGTTTTTTTCTTTGGTTTCTCCTTTTTTGCTTTATCTGTTTGGACATGAAGTTTTTGAAACCAAATAGTCTACCTGTATGACAATGGAGAGATTTGCATTTTGCTAACTTGAAAATTTAGGAAATAGCGTCTCATAGTGCGTCGCCTTTCAGCCGTAGGGTTGCAGGTACTAAACTGGTCGCTAGCTATTCAGTTGTGTCTTGGGCAAGGACATTACCCGAACCCAGCCGATTAATGGGTTCTATCAAATTGAAGAAATGTCTCAATTATACAACACACTACGATAGCTACAGTAACCCGACAGTGGTCGCGAGGTGATCTGACGATTGCCTGTGTGTTAACCCCCATGGTTTTCCCACTCACATGAATAAACATGAATATCCTATCCCTATCTAATGAGAGGCAATCTAATACTTGCTGATATAATAACACGTCTTGCATTGTAGGGATAACACAAAAACCGGAATAATATATTTCATTTAAATAGAAAAAAAATGACGGGAATGTATGACACTAATTTAAAGATAAAGGGTTTGGGGTTAGTGTTGAGAGTAGTCTTTGTGACAAAGTTAGAATTAGTTTTAAGTTCTTGAAGTATCAAATAGCAGTTTTCTTAATTTCCCAAAAAATACAAAAAACAATGGAATCTAGAAAGTAGAAATAATCCATTTATATCTACCAAAATGTGATATCAAGGATACATGGAACCGTTTATTCCCAATTAACTCGTGAATGAATAAGAGTATCAAAGGATTTATATTGACCAATGGGGTAACTACGGTTATGTGAAGAAACTGGAATTTCCTTATGGCCTGTAATTCAACTTAAAGTAAGACACACCAAACCTTTGACACCAACTGCGGCGTCAACTGTTTTTGGTCGTTTGGGCCTCTCTGTACGCTTTGGCTTCTCCACATTTGATCGCTTTGGCTTTTCCATTTATATTTTTGCTCTAAAAATGTGAAAACTCTTCGCCAGCAAAGATAATAAAATTTACAAATATCGTATATTGTGTTCTGTCGAAAATAAAGGCGCCGTAGGCCGTACTATTTTGACAACGATAAAGATCAAAAATTTAACTTTTATTTTAAAGGGTAGTTTTTTGAGAATGTCAACTACGTATTAAGTATAATATTTGTAAAACCCATTTTAAGTATTCATTAAATGATTCCGGAAATAGGGTCCTAAGGCTGGTCACCCTTCTATGGATGACGTTTAACCAATTAATGGACCTCTATGCGCGGTGGGATGTGAAGGGGTAACTTCTCTTCTTTGAATTTATCATTTAATCAGCTTAGAAAAGGTTGGAGCAGTGTATGTTGCGACTTGTAAAGTTTAGCAACCGTGGTCTTTGTAAGCTTTGGCTCTCCGCCTTATATTTTTTTACCGAGCCAAGTTTCGAGTCCATGATGGGCTCGTCAACAAGACCGTTATTGTATAGGAGTCGGTATATGTATCGGTTGCGTTAAGCATTCGGCCACACGACCGTACAATCCTCGCCTTACTTTGCTTGAAGAACAAATAACGTCATCACACCGGTGGCCACCAAGTTACCAGCTATTACAGGGTATTAGGATAGGGTAGCTAGGATATTCATGTTTATCCCCGTAAATACTTTCCGGAGCTATTGCAGTATGTTGTGTAATATTTAGACGTTTCTTTAATTTTTTAGACCCGTCATTTCACTATGTTCAGGCAATGTCTGTTAAGTGGCTTGCCCAAGGACACAACCGAACAGCTAGCCGATTAGTTTGGAACCTGCAACTCTTGGGCTAAAAAGGCATCGCACTAAACCACCAGACTAACCGGTCGGAAATAATGCAATCGTTACTCAAACAGAATTAATGATAAAACGAGGGTTTTTAAAAGAAGGCTGGCTGGTCCCGTTAATCATTCGGCCACACGACCGTACAGTTTGCATAATTTTAGGGATCCCTACCTTTCGCTTTTTCTCCCATTACTGTTGTCCATTTTTTGTCTTGAATAACTTGCAGTAGTAATTTCGCGTTTATCATTGTTTATTATGTGCTGCATGTTGTCGTTAGCACTGGTTCTATATAACTTAACAAACAGTTAAAAGAAGCCAATTTCGGTGTTTATTAAGTCGTGTCCGCAAATACTGAATTAGTCATTATCTGCGTGTTTTTTCATAGTCGCAAGTAATTGAGAATAAACCCACCCTTCCGTGAAGTTATCGTATTGCGGATTATCGGAGTCATATTGAACTACTTGTTAGGGTTTTAATTTAGTTTTTTTTTGTTTCCACGATAAAAACACGAAGCAGGACCTTTGATTAAAAATTCGAAAACGGGAAAAAACGGCAAAACGACAGTCGTAAGAACACGTCTAAAAAGCAATAAATTGTCAAATTTCGGTATAATTGGACGTGGACGCTAAACCCACATAAAAAAATGAATGTTTATAAAAAATTACACTAAGCCTCGAAGAGATGTGTGCGGTTGTCTGACTAGATTTAGTGCCAGGCATAGGCACCACGTATTTAACTTCAATAAAACCTACAAACTCAAGATTTATTTAAAAAATATTTGATTTCTCAGATATTATTAACCTGGGCCAAGCGCGTTGGCAAAAGTTATCAAAAATACACAAGCGTCTGCTCTTACACCAGGTAAACTTTAAAACAGTCCTTGAGTTCGTGCTTAGGCCACGATTGCTTAATGTACTTAAAAGATTAAGGTTCGATTTACACACTCTAAGAAATATTATATTTGTGTAACCATTAGCGAGTATTAGGCTACGTGTTTTTGCGTGGTAGCATTGGTACCACATTTTCAATTGAAAACTAGTCCTAACCGTTTGGGTTGTAGATTTTTACATGACAGCTTCATGCATTGAGAGAATCGCAATAGTTAATCCTAAAACATCTTTTTATGTTTTATCTCGTAAATGGAGCTTCAGTTATTCCCCACTATTTATCAGTGCAATTGATGTAAGCATACTTAAAATCAGTGATGGGATTCAAGAGGTTCGCATGGATTCGGTCAAATCCGTTTTTGGAACGTCGGAATAATCACCGATCCGATTCTTGCTTTTTTACAGACATTAGACCTTTTAGGGAACCTGTTGTTAGTAAGTACGTTACAAAAGAGAGCCCGTTCTTAAAATTTTGAATTCCATCACTGCTTAAAAGTACTGGTATACAAAAAGACATTACTCATAGAACAGGAAGGCTGAAACAGTAAGACTTTATTTGATCGGCGCTATTTTGAGCGCAAAAATGGCGCATCAGGATTGGAAGATCGTATCAGATGTTTGCCTGCCTGTCTGGTTTTTCATGGATTAAGATATACTTTTTTCGACCGGTTAGTCTGGCGGTTAAGGCCGTCGCCATTCAATCGAAAGTGTGCAACTGTTCGCTTGCTATTTTGTTGTGTCCTTGGGCAAGGCCTTTTACGGATGTTGCATGTAACTAGCGGATTAATGGGTTCTATCAAAAGGAACGTGTCTATCATATACAACATACTGCAATATCTACGGTAACCCGACGGTGGGCGCGAGGTAATCTGACGATTGCCCGTGTGTTAACCCCCTTAGTGTTCCCATCCACGGGGATAAACATGAATACCATATACTACAATGGACACGTTGCCCGCACAAGCTTCTTAAATGTGATATTTCTGTAGTTTTTGACTAATATATTAATTAATTAGTTTTAAACACTCTCCGCTTTGAGCATTGCTCTGGTACGTGAACGATGGGTTTGCGAATGTTTTTGATCCAAAACTGTTCTGATCGATTGGCCGACGCGATACCCTATCACATAACCGGCCAAAAAAATCTACACCGAAGTCTCATTTAATATAGCAAACATCCAACATTTTGGGGTAATTTCCGTCGGATTTTACTAAAAAAAATTAGGTTCATAAACATCCAGGCTAGCTATTATTTTTAATTCTAACCGTTTCAATCAAATTAGGATAGGTTATTCATGTTTATCCCCGTGAATAAAAAACCCACGGGGTTAACACACGGGCAATCGTCAGATCTTTTAGACACTGTCCCCTACCAACCGTTTTTCGAAAAAAGTTAACACTCAATAGGCCTACGTGACCAGTATCGAGCTGTTTCTGTTTTTTAAACCATCAAAAGGGACCCGGTAAATATGAAGTTTGTCGCCATCTCGTGGTAAATCTCAAGGTATAAAAAACAAAAAAGGCGTTGAACAGTTGCGTTGTAAAACAACTCGCATCGAATTACGATAGGATGTTGTGGTCGACTGGTATGTGTTAGCGGATATATAGGGACCGCCGTTATTTGATGCTAAGGTTTGAAAGCAGGAAGGAAGGACACTGCTCACCAAAACTATAGAAATTGATTTTAACCATTTTCTAAACACTAATCTCCAACCCAGAACTAACCCTAACTTCAACCCCATGTTTAAAATCAACCAAAATGCCTTAATATTCATTTTAGAATACAGTTTCCCTCCTTTTAGTTTTCAAACTACCAGGATACAAAAAAAACTTACACCTGTTTTACACGTAAAGACGTTCTGTATGTTTTATAACAACCTTTTCTTTGGCATTGTTATTAGAAAATTACTTAATGTAATATTATCTTTTATTTTTTTGTCAAAACTTCAATGAATTAATTTTAAAATTCGCAGGGCAATCCAAACACTTGTTTACAGTTACCCTAAAATAAAATAGAACTCCATAATGAGTGAAGAAGCATCTCCAAGCAAGACTGAACCCAACAAATCAAGTCCTGTCAGCGTGAAAATCCACCGACCTCGACTGTCCACAGCAGATCATGGAGACGGGTATATCACCCCAACCATATCTCCTACCTCAGAGCATAAGTTCCTGGTCCCGAGTCCAATGGTCACACGGCGCACAAGAACATTCTCTGCCAGCCGACGAGCGACCGAAGGCCCATCACACGAGGGCGTTTGCAAGTTTTTCTCATGCTCACAGGGTCATGGTTTCATCAAGCCGAATAACAGTCCTAATGAGGAGTTGATATTCATGCATATTTCCGACATAGAAGGAGACTATATTCCTCTTGCTGGTGACATTGTGTCATACAAATTGACAAGAACTCCACCGAAAATGGAAAAGTTTCAAGCAGTTGAAGTGCGGATTCTCTCGATGTGTGTTGACAGCAAGAACCAGCATGTGCGCTGGGATGGAACCCCTGCCTCGAAGTGAACTTTCGCTACAAACATGATTGTAAAGAACCAATAATTTACAAAATTGAATTTCAATTCAACCATTGCCTTATTGGTCCTATGAAGTTTACTTTTATATCCTATATAGAACTTTTAAGCAAGCTGCAAGTTTTAATTGTAATTTTTTTAAAATGTCCCGTTGTACTTCATATTTATACAAAAAGACCAGATTTCAAAGATATACTTGCATAATTGTTTCCATGTTTGTAGCAATACATTTCAACATAACGAATAGTTCTTGTAATATATTACCCAAAAAATAGCTTCTCAGGTCTCAAATGTAAATCTTATTGTATATTTGTGACAGGTTGATTATTTCCAATCATCTATAAATAATTAATGCTGCTTTATTGGTGGCAGGTAATTTCCTTTCAGTTTGATTACTGGTACCACTCTTAAGTAACCCTGTATCCAAGTTACTAGATTTGTTTTACTACGGAAAATGCCTGTGTATACATTCTAGAAACCCATTGAATTAAGGTGATTTTCTCTGTCCAGTATGGACATGGTGCAAATTGCATATAAAAGATTGACCAACGTTTCCTTAATTTTACTGAATCTGGATTTAGATTAGAAAATCAATAATTCCTTTGCCAATTTAAAAGCATTTTAATTAAAACTATTTCTTTGCTCACCTTATAACCACCAATTCCTCTTTTACTGAAAACCCAACATTTTTATTTTAAAACCGGTTTTTGTTGCATTTTTACGGTCAACATTTTACACCGCTATGAACCAATGTGATTTAATTTGGTGAACTGAGTAAAACTAGTTGAAATCCGTAGTTCAATTTGAATGGGTTGTTTTTCGCAAAATGAGTACAATACGAAACAAAGAATGAATATTAACTCTTAAAACTAGAAAAGAACAAAACAGCACTAAACTAAACAACATCCGCTAGCCATATAATAGGATAGCTGCTATACAGATAAAGGGGCTTACTTTTTGGGAATAGCTGCATTTAACTGTGCAGTGCCAGGTGCTGATATAAAAGAAAAATGTTAAAAATATAATTAGTATGCGGGAGTGAAACAATGACATGCGAGAGCCTTTATAAGTAATCGGGTAGCAAACACAGACTATAGTTCATTTTGAAGAAATTGGAAGCTTCGAGATTGCAGCGAAACTTCAAGAGTGTCAGACCCGGCAACTGTTACTGCACCATCACTGACGACGACTGCGCAGCAAAAATCGCTTCTTTGTCAGCCTACTTGCAATTGCTGATGACGAAATACACCTGCGGGTTGGTTGTGTAGCGCAGGCATTTATCTGAAAGTGCCTAAAAGAGTTCTCACACAGCGTACCGTTGTGAAAGATAAAACATATTCAAATAAGTACTATACAGTGCACTTTCGCTGATAATTTCAATAAAATTGTGGATAAATTAAATATATATATATATATTACACTTCTAGCTTTTGAGCACCCAGGACTACCGATCGGCAGTATATAACGAGATTTTGCGGCGACAAACGTCCGACGTTAGAATCGGCAGCGTCATTTGACGGAGGTAGCGATATTTTCGCAAATCCTAGCCAGTGTGCATGAGAGGTTGACTTTAAGCGACTGAATTTTGTGCGGCTGATGGCGCAGGAGTATCGCTTTGTGGGAGGACTTGCGCCTGGGTGAGGAGTTGCTGGGAGTCTTCTTCGTCATCATCGTCGTGTTGATGCTGCTGCGGCAGGAAGTCGTGGATGGATGTGAGGGAGTTCATGCTGCGCTTGTAGTGCCGGGTCTCGTACAATGAGCTACGGAATGCGTTAACTACCCGAATCTGTGGGAACAAGTAAGTAGCGTCAGGTTATTTTTAAAAATGACTTTTATTGTGGAAAACAACCCGCTTGGTATAGCAGAATGCAAGCGAATTTGCGTCTTATTTCAAGTCACAATAAAATATTCATGAAAGTGAAGAAATTGTTTTCTACCGATTTGAAATAGACGGTTTATTGATTCCGGTGTTACAGAGTGTGGAATTACACAAGAAGGCAGCACTTACTTTTTACATATGAATCAACACAGTGCATGGCAACAGACATGCATCTTATGCTTGGGTTCTGCTTTTAAACAAACTGTTATGCTTACACTGATCAAAGGTCTGTTTGTAATTGTTTGTGGTCGAAGAATTTTTTTGGCAAAATTTCAAAGCAAGATTTGTGTTTATTTGGAAAGTTAGGAGCAAGATTAAAGCAAAAACCACTGCATCCGGGGTTGTAAAATATCCACACAACAGAGTTAGTAACAAAGCAATTTCAAAAGCGGAGAAAGTGATGTAGCTGGTAGTGTCGACACGCCAAGTTACCTATAAACTCAAGATCTGGTAGCTGCTCTGCCAACGATCGATTGGAACCAGCAGGAGATGGGCAACCGCTCGGGGTAGGGGTAAGGTAGGGGTTAAAATCGGTACAAGGCACATTGAGGTGCCAGCCGGGAGAGGTCGGCTGTAGTTCGTTGTCAGAGAATTGCTGTTAAGGGGAAGTGTGGGCAAAGGATGTGGAATTATCACGGTCGGATGTTTGTTAGTGGTGTGTGAGTTCGAGTGATATTTCGAGTTGGGGCAATGCGGTGGAAGTAAGCTGCAGAACATCGCATTTGTATTATACTCGCCATTCTTTTACATTTCAAGCTGATGGTGAATTAAATGATCTAATCAAGCAATTTGGTGTATGGAATTACAGGGGAAATTTGGCATGGATTTTAAAGATATGTCCTAGTAGAAGCTGTCTGTGAATGTTGACACAGCCCACAGCATAACCATCGCTACGCCACAGCATTCCACAGCATGGGTAAAGTGCCTACATTGACAACCGAAGCGGCCAAATCAAGTCATGATCGAGGCAAGCTCCCCGTAGATAAAACTATGGAACGACCATGCAAATTGGGCATGCCTGGAGCATGGTGCACGCTGTGGACTACTGACTACAGTTAGTATGCAAGAGGGAAACCACGATATGAGTGAGGGGCACACAGTCAAGCACAAAATTCTAGTTACGTCGCTGTATGCCGACGGGGACTTCCGGTGCAGAGACGATTGCTGGAATGCGTCGACGACACTGATCTATTGATACCAGGGAGATTGTCGACGAAAAGAAATAAATGTTAAAGAGGAAATTGCACTAAGGATGTGATTTAAAAGTGAAACAATGTTCGTATCGCCTGGGCAGTTTTATACACTAGAAAATGGAACATTATGAAACAATAATCTACACACAGTTATCATAAGACAGCTTATCTAGACAAAAACATGCGAGACTGTCTGATAGTAAAATAAAAAAAAAGCATTTTACAATTCTAATCTTGATGATGCGGTGCCTAGACTTTTAATGCTGCCTACCTTGTACATATAAAGGCTGCCTGCTTGTCACTATTATTCTACCCACGCCTGTCTAATTTGAGAGGCACGCCTCACAGCTGCGGCGGATGGAACGGGTTTCAAAGTGGGGTTGGTGTGCGAGGAATGTCGCTTGATCACCATCGAGTGCCTTTTACTCGGTTCTATGTGTCCATCAAGGAGCGGTAATGAATGCTCTGCTCCTGTTTATTCCTTATCTGGAGCTACCATTGGGTTGCTGGTTATTGCTAACTGACTTAGTTTGTGGGCTTCGACTGTTAACAAACTGACATTGTTGTCTCACTAAAAACTATATGATTCTGGACTGTTTAATAATGGTTTTACAGAAAAACAGAAGCATTTTTGTGCATCAAAAAGGTTAATCATAAATGCTTCGGGCACCTCTTAAGTTTCTTTTCATGTCAAGAGTGCCCCACTAATTTATCACACATGTCGTGAGCTAATTTAATACAATATCAGTCTGTATGGATTTATGGTTTGCTTTTGGACAGTAAATGATAAAAGGGCATAGGTCAATACACAGAAGATGCTTCAATTCACACTTAACAAAACTGTCTCTACTGTCATACTTAAATCACTGCCTCGATCTACCTAGTTCCTCCAAACAAAACACAAACGCAACAGCAGGAAGCAAGCATGGTGGGCGGTTCACCTGTTGTTGGATCCGGTTGAGTCCACGGAACCACAGAATCTGTCCTCGACGGAGGTTCTGATCGGTGAGGTCGGGGACAGTGTCCTCCGCTTCCCCTCGCAACGCCGGATCAACCTCGGGCTCCGATTTGCCGATCTTAAGAAATTTGGATGTCATTTTCAACCAAGGTGATAAAATAAGCATAATATTGGTAGTTAATGAAATAAATGGAGTTTAAGATAACTGCATTTAATTATAATCATCATAAGTATTTAGTTTTAACATCCAACCCACAAAATTTTTTAGCTATAACCCACAGGTGAGCGTATCAGTCAACACTTATGTGGGTTAAAACTTGTTTCCGTGGATACTTGTATAGACCATAACCTAAGTAGCATAAAACACTGTGAGATCTCATGTTACTTCCAAAAGACAAAATATTTGGTGCGCATGGCGCGCCCTGCCACCGACAGAGAGCCCACCTTACAGCACTCACCGAAAGGAACTTGGGCAGGTTCTTGTTGGGAATACTCGACACAATCTGTCCCCACACGAGCTCAAACATTCCGAGGAAGACGCACCACAACCACTGGGAGAGGCTGAGGCCGGTGGTGGTGAAAGCTTGGCCACCAAACTCAACAATGATCACCTGGGTGGGCAGGGAAGGTTGAAGGGAATGTTTCTTTGACGGTTTAGTGTGTCGCCTTTTAGCTGAAGGGTTGCAGGTTCGAAACAGGTCACTAGCTAGTAGGTTGTGTCCTTGGGCAAGGCACTTAACGGACGTTTCCTGGACCCAGTGGATTAATGTGTTTTACTGAATTAAAGGAACGTGTCTTGGTTACCCGACGGTTCGCGCGAAGTGATCTGACGATTGCCCGTGTGCTAACTCCTTTGGTTTTTTCATTCACGGCGATAAACATAAATATCCTATCCTCCTATTCTATCCTTTATTTAGAAACAATAGCCTTGCAGTTTACCAGTATTTGTGTTAGACTGCATAGTAAGTGAAACAAAATTAATTTCATTATGATATATGTTTTTGGGGTTATTCCGTTTCGGATATTTATAATTGCAAATAAAAAATTATGTGAATGAGACTCCATTCATTGTATTAAGCCTACTTTAAGTGTAAGATGTATAAACGTGTCATTTACTTCCTGGTAAGTGGGAAAACTTACATTGTAAATTGAATTTAAAAAATCCTTGTTAATAAAACATGTGGACCTAATGTAATGAAACACTAAGTTTTACAAACACAAAAAAACAACATCAAAGGTTTTTACTTGTGCATCTCAACTGACAACATCCCATAAGTTAAGTATAAGATGTATAGATGTGTAATTTACTTCCTAAATCCTGGTGAGTGGGAAAACTCATATTATAATAACACATGTGGACCTAATGTAATAAAACACTTAAAGTTTACAAACCCATAAAACTACGGCCAAAGAGTTTTTAGTTGTGCATTTCAACTGACATTTTACTTGTGCATTTCAACTGACATTTTACTTGTGCATTTCAACTGACATTTTACTTGTGCATTTCAACTGACATTTTACTTGTGCATTTCAACTGACATTTTACTTGTGCATTTCAACTGACAATGTACTTGTGCATTTCAACTGACATTTTACTTGTGCATTTCAACTGACATTTTACTTGTGCATTTTAACTGACATTATACTTGTGCATTTCAACTGACATTTTACTTGTGTATTTCAACTGACATTTTACTTGTGCATTTCAACGTTCATTTTACTTGTGCAAGTTAACTGACATTTTACTTGTGCATTTCAACTGACATTTTACTTGTGCATTTCAACTGACATTTTACTTGTGCATTTCAACTGTCATTTTACTTGTGCATTTCAACTGACATTTTACTTGTGCATTTCAACTGACATTTTACTTGTGCATTTCAACTGACATTTTACTTGTGCATTTCAACTGACATTTTACGTGTGCATTTCAACTGACATTTTACTTGTGCATTTCAACTGACATTTTACTTGTGCATTTCAACTGTCATTTTACTTGTGCATTTCAACTGACATTTTACTTGTGCATTTTAACTGACATTATACTTGTGCATTTCAACTGACATTTTACTTGTGTATTTCAACTGACATTTTACTTGTGCATTTCAACGTTCATTTTACTTGTGCATTTCAACTGACATTTTACTTGTGCATTTCAACTGACATTTTACTTGTGCATTTTAACTGACATTTTACTTGTGCATTTCAACTGACATTATACTTGTGCATTTCAACTGACATTTTACTTGTGCATATTCAACTGGCATTTTACTTGTGCATTTCAACTGACATTTTACTTGTGCATCTTAACTGACATTATACTTGTGCATTTCAACTGACATTTTACTTGTGGATTTCAACTGACATTTTACTTGTGCATTTCAACTGACATTTTACTTGTGCATTTCAACTGACATTTTACTTGTGCATTTCAACGTTCATTTTACTTGTGCATTTCAACTGACATTTTACTTGTGCATTTCAACTGTCATTTTACTTGTGCATTTCAACTGACATTTTACTTGTGCCTTTCAACTGACATTTTACTTGTGCATTTCAACTGTCATTTTACTTGTGCATTTCAACTGACATTTTACTTGTGCATTTTAACTGACATTATACTTGTGCATTTCAACTGTCATTTTACTTGTGCATTTCAACTGACATTTTACTTGTGCATTTCAACTGACATTTTACTTGTGCATTTCAACTGACATTTTACTTGTGCATTTCAACTGACATTTTACTTGTGCATTTCAACGTTCATTTTACTTGTGCATTTTAACTGACATTTTACTTGTGCATTTCAACTGACATTTTACTTGTGCATTTCAACTGACATTTTACTTGTGCATTTCAACTGACATTTTACTTGTGTATTTCAACTGACATTTTACTTGTGCATTTCAACTGACATTTTACTTGTGCATTTTAACTGAAATTTTACTTGTGCATTTCAACTGACATTTTACGTGTGCATTTCAACTGACATTTTAGTTGTGCATTTCAACTGACATTCACCTGAAAACATCCCAAGTTAAACGAGCAATACCTGCAGGATGAATGTCCCGATGAGGATGCAGCAAAAGATGGGGTTGGTGAAGACGCCGTTGAAGACATTCCCCGCTCCCCGTGGATCCTTCGAGCGTTGATCTCGTTGAAGATCTGCATCAACACGAACACGTTGAACACAATGGTGAAGTGCTGAGTGGGGGTCGAGTGGAGCGAGAGGCCCCGGCCACTGTCAATGTCGAAGAGGACGTCACCTGGATGATGGTTAGGGAGGTTGAATGAAATGGCAAAGGCGGATATGATAATTTGACCGAAATATCTAATATTTTGGAGATATCAGGCATTTGATCACTTTGTAAAAGCTTCGATGTTGTTTTTTCTTACTTTTTTATATAACCAAAACATTTTTTATTTGATCACTTAATCAAAGATTTGATGTTTTTTCTGGAATACTTTATTATATAACCAAAACATTTTTGCACACTTATTTATTTGTTTTTATCTAAACACCTTCAAACGCATTACGTTTTATTGTTTTAAGTTACCACTTCAGTATTATTTTTTAATTACACTGAATATGTTTTGACCGTTCAGAAAAAGTACTACTTAAACGAAGCTAACGAGTCAATAATGCAATGTGGTTTATATTAAAGCACGAAATAATACTTGGTAAAAGTAACATGTTTATCCTAGAAGATTTTATAAACATCAGCGCACGACTGACCTGCAAAGAGCAGGACAAATATGACGATGAGTTGGTAAAACGCGTGGCCAAGGATATTCTTCATCATTGTCCTGGAGATGAGGGCCTTGTTTCGTCCATAGGGTTTCCGCAGCAGCAGCGCGTCGGTCGGCTGCTCTGTGGCAAGCGCCAGTGACGCCAAGGTGTCCATGATCAGATTCACCCAGAGCATCTGGACCGCTTTCAGTGGACTGTCCTGTTGGTGGTGGGTATTGTTTTTAGTGTTTTGTTGCAGGGAAACTACTATGAGTAGCAACAGTATTATTGCTATAAAAAAGTAAATTTAAATGCAGGGTTTTCATAAACAAATATACAAGTTTGTTATGATGTATGTATTAAGTTACACCAAGCAGTTTGGTAAAGTGACTGCAATTTGAAAGGCAAGGGTGTGGTGGCACCCACCAATTGTACTGATGTGCATTGCATTAAATGTCATAATAATACTATCATGATGAAATTACTGGTTAAATATAGCACATCTTATACCAGGGTGAAATATTAAATCTAATCAGTCAAAGACAAAATGTTACATTTTTACAAAAAGAAACTCTAAAGATTTTTACATTCTAATAATTGCAGTAAAACGCATTGTTTCATGGCCTTTATCTTTACTTTTAACCTGTTAACATGAGGTTTTGTTTTAGCAATGTGCTATATGCAACAGCTTTAATGCTGTAAATGTAATCAAATTACTGCATTGCATGGTGGATTAGCACACACAAAGGCTCATTTTTCTTTGCTAATGTGCCGTAATGGCGTTTAGGGAAATCATTCAGGCCACAGCAAATAGGTCACAGCAGTCAATTGCAATTTGGACACTGGATAAATTGCTGTTATTGCCAGTATTAATTAAAAAAAATTAATTTCAGCGGATAAGTAATTCGGTCCCAAAGGTGACGCACTGATCAATATGCGAATGTCAATAAAATCTAATCTTGAGTCTTGATTGCATCAATACGGCAGGTGATCTAACACTCTTTCAAATGGGCCACTGAGCTTTTAAAATCGAATGAATAATTAAAAGTCAGTTGGCAAATGGCACACAGAAATTAATTTGCGTATTGAACTGCCCAAAAACTTTACTCCGCAAATACGGCCGGTGCCAAACACAGCAATTTACCTTAAGAATGCACGCCCCAAGAAAAGCAACGATTACGGCGACAACGTTCACCGTGAGCTGGAACTGAAGGAACTTTGCGATGCTGTCGTACACATTCCTGCCCCATTTCACTGCTTTGACGATCGAGGTGAAATTGTCGTCTGTGAGGATAATATCGGAGGCTTCCTTCGCCACATCAGTGCCAGCAATTCCCTTTAATTTGTTTTAATAATCAATAGTGTGAATAATTCATACGGAGACTTTGATGTTTCACGAACAGCACTTGAACAAGCTGCAATCACAGCATATTTTAGGAAGAAAAAACAACTTTTTACATTTATTTGTTATGGTGATTTGATTTGTAGAGACTTTGTTGACCAAGATGGTCAAAAAGGCTTGAAAACTGTTTTTCTGGTAAATTATAACACTTTCTGTTTAAAAATGTAAATCCTTTCAAAAAATGTTTAAAGGGAATTTGAGCAGTGCCAATATCAGTCTACCATTATTGCTAAAAGGTACAGGATTCCATTGATCTTGGGATGTCAACTGAGTTTACCCCCTTAATCGTCAATAACATGACTGAAGTCAGTCGAGTACCGCTTATAATCAAGTTAAGTTAACTACACCATAGCCCTTTAAAGGTTTATATCTATCTGACTTCAATTGTTATCCATTTGCCTTTGATAAATAGAAAAAAATAATAAGCTTATCCGTTTGCTTTTGATAAATGGAAAAAAATAAGCTTATCCGTTTACCTTTGAT
>CH003255.1:223780-299696 GCA_000149265.1 Ciona savignyi
ATTTTAGTTCAAGGGATTCGCTGCGTGACACAACTATTGCAAATTGTTGTTATTCCGCTTTTATGGCACTATGCGGCTCTTGATGGGAAGTATATTTTAATTTTATCTGCAAATGAAGACAACTGAATAATGTGGGCGTCCTTTTTGTCGTCCTTGGAAACGAATGCATTTTGACCAAAACAAACACTTAATGTCTAGTCTGTCTCATTCGATTATGTTGTTTAATCGTCTCTTTTGAATAAAGGTGATGACGTTTTTGCCCAGCTGGTTTTGTCCGATGGACAAAGGAAGGCGGAAATCGTGGAGTTTACAACATAAACCTTCCACCATTCTCCAGCATGTCTGATTTTATCCGCTGGTTCGTAATCGTGTATTAGGTGTCCGGTTTATTTGGTGTCGCGTGTTGTGTCCTTTGTCCGGTGCTTTGTTTAAATGCCTGGCGCATTCAGCGCAAGATAAGCGATACCTTGAAAGAACGCGAAACACCTTGTCTGCGACTTTTCGCCGTCATTTTTCCTTGTTTCAGGAAACGATGATATGGACTGACAATACTTTGGAGAATTCCACAAAGGTACAGGATTCCATTGATCTTGGGATGTCAACTGAGTTTACCCCCTTAATCGTCAATAACATGACTGAAGTCAGTCGAGTACCGCTTATAATCAAGTTAAGTTAACTACACCATAGCCCTTTAAAGGTTTATATCTATCTGACTTCAATTGTTATCCATTTGCCTTTGATAAATAGAAAAAAATAATAAGCTTATCCGTTTGCTTTTGATAAATGGAAAAAAATAAGCTTATCCGTTTACCTTTGATAAATAGAAAATAAATGATAAGCCTGATATCATGACACTTACCATTGCAAATCCGACATCAGCTTTCTTCAGAGCCGGTCCATCGTTTGTTCCATCCCCCGTCACCGCAACTACCTCGCGAACCGGTGTCACTGTGCTGTCTATGATCCCTTTCACCAGCGTGTGCTTGTCCGTGGGCGAGGATCGTGCCAAGACGCGCAGTTTAGGCCACACAGCGTCGAGCCGACTTTGCTCAATCTTAAGGAAAAAAATGGGTCAATTTGGCAAAAAAATAATAACAAAAATTTTCGATCCGCTTTCAAATAAATAAGCAAAAATGTTTTGACTGAAAGACAGGTGTAATATATTTAGTGCTGTACCAAATTAAATGAGCAACTTTTTCACTCAAGACATTTTTCAGGTGTAATATATTTATTTCATGTGATTGGCACAATATATGTCCCGTCATGTAGTGCGGCTGTGATCTCCAAAGAGAAATTATTGCGCTTCATTGTGCTTATGATATGTTTTGATACATGTGAAGCATTTTCACTTCAGCCGTGAAAACTCGGCTGTAAAAAACACCAAATAGAAAAAAACACCAATTAGTTGGTTGGACGCTTCAGTTGAAAAGTAAAGAGTTTGTAAAACAATGATCATAGGCGTGTAAAGTTAATGCAAATTGCACACTAGCGTAGAAAATTGCACCTCAATTATAACTACAATGTTATGTACTACCATTGTATTATACACACTTATACCTGACAGTTTATGTAATTTTGTAGATATTATGTACAAAACAGCAACTGAACTCCTATAACAATTATAATAAAATATCACAGACAGAATAAATGTCTTTGAAATTAAAACCATAAGACTAGGGCTGCGAAATAATGGTAACCATTAATTTTTTGCACCCCTACATAAGACATAAAAAGGTCACCATAGTGTTTCAACACCACAAAGCCTTGCACTGACCTCTCCCTTGGAGTTCCTAATGCGGCGGTTGAATTCCTTCCCATCCATGACCAATATATCATCCTGAGGGTTGATGATTCCGCATTTGGCAGCAATGGAGCGAGCGGTGTTAACGTTATCGCCGGTAACCATGCGCACGGTAATGCCGGCGCGTTGGCATTTGATAATGGCATCAGGAACCTATACATCAAGTATACTTCATCAGTTGTAGGAATATAAATAAATAAATTACAACTTGGTACAGAATTCATGTGCCTTAAAACCAAAACAGTAACGTGTATTTGTATGAGCCAAGTATATTAAGGAAAACACAGGGTGGTTGGAAAATGGGATTAGTTAGAACACCATATGGTTACCAGAGCTATGATTGTAGGCTTCTTAGATTTTTGTTTTGTTCATATTTATTTATATAATTTGCATGTTATAAAATTCTGCCGGAAGTAATGTTTTTAATCTCAAGTTGTTTTTTAATATAAAGTTTAACAACCACATCTGTTTTTTTTATACCTTGTGTATTTAAAGACATGCTATGCCTATTGTACTATTGTTGTTTTATCCTGTTTCTTTTTATTTATATACCCCTGCTAATCTTCCTAACTGTAACAAAACAAACCAAACTAACTAAGCTGTAATACAAACATTGCTTAATGTTTTATCTTACCCATTTATCGACTGGGTGAAAGCAATGACATTAGTGCTGTAACAAATTAAACAAGCAACTTTTTCACTTCAGCTTTTGACTGACTTTTTCACTTACGACATTTTTGAGGTATGATATATTCATTTTATGTGATTGGCACAATATATGTCCAGTATTTCCAGCTGTAAGCCAACTAACAAATCCCATCAACAAAGTAGATTTATTTTATTGTGGCAATTTAATAAAGTTTATCTTGATAATTGGATACAAATTGTATGAGGAATTATAAATGCAATCATTTAAGAGATTTCAAAGTTAAATTACTGCATTCAGCATTCTCAGGGTAATCATAAAATGTATTACCTCTGGCCTGACTGGGTCCTCGATTCCAGTGATACCGACGCAGGTCAAGTTAGAAACCACCGAATTCTCTTGCTCCCAGTCTGGAGGGCTGTCGGCGGGGAAGTCCCGGTAAGCGAGGGCGATCGTTCGAAGCCCGTTGCCTGCCATGTTCTCGATCACATCCTTCACCATCTGGTTTCGGTCGGCAACTGTGAACTTGATTGATTCGCCGCTCTGGTCAAGAATGCTGGTACACCTGGGTGAAGACAAGGAAAATAAGGAAAAATAGAATGCACGGAAGGGGTGAAATTAACTGTTTTTTGTTTCTACAACTCGCTTTATATGATTATTAATTTCTATCTAAACTTACATTTATTAAAATATATGACATGTGGAGTGCAGAAAACACCGACTTGTTTGAACGTTTTGACTAATTGCAAGCCCAATCCAAGCAATACTCACTTTTTAAGCACAATTTCTGAAGCTCCTTTGGCGTACAGCCTAAAGCTTCCATCCTCGTTTTGAATAACAGTGCTCATGGATTTTCGTACCGAGTTGAATGTGTAAACCTGAAGATATGAAACAAAAGTTAATTGGTGAAGTCCTGTGTACTTGGAAATGGTCGACCGAAAATTAAGATGGTGAATGGATTTATCAGATTTGTATTATTTTCTTTTTCGGCCGGTTAGTCTTGTGGTTTAGTGTGTCGCCTTTAATTGAAAGGTTGCAGGTGCAAAACTGGGCGCTAGCTAGTCTGTTGTGTCTTTGGGCAAGGCACTTTACGGACATTTCCTGAACCCAGCGGATTAATGAGTTCTACCAAATTGAAAGAACGTATCTATCATACAACACACTGAAATAGCTCAGGTAACCCGACGATGGGCGCGAGGTGATCTGACGATTTCCCGTGTGTTAACTCCCTTGGTTTTCCCATCCACGGGATAAACATGAATATCCTATTCTATCTTATCCTTTCTTAAATATTTAAATTTTAACTTCCATAAAAGCAAACAGTATATCATCACCTTGAAAAGCTTTTCTTCTGTGATGTCCTGTCTGATGCTTTCATAATCCCGACCAACATCACTAACAAAACCAAGTAAAGCACATTCGGTCTTGTTACCAATTTGCATGGGCTGACCTCCTTCTTTATCCGCAGGCTGGAAATATATTGATGATGTTTAGGAATGAACTGTTTACTTGTTGAAATTGTAGATGCTATGATGAGCGTTTAGTTTGTGAAACAATTTTCTTTGTTGTCAATTAAACTACTGTATTTTATGAACTATAAAGCGCTCAAGTAAATTGCTTTGATTAGATTTTTGTCCATACATAAGACGCACTGGGCCATAAGACAGAACTCAGTACAGTAGTTTATTAAGATGGTGATTTATTTATATAATAATAGCATCGGTACTAGGTTTGAGTGTAGGCAATAAAGTACTATCGGTACTTGATTCATACATTAGGCGCACCTATATAGTCCACACAATCAATTTATGAGGAAACAAAAGGATTTAAAGTGCGCCTTATGAGCCGTAAAATACAGTAGGCTAGCAGAAAGCATTAAAATGTAGCCCTTGATTCTGTTTTTTTATACTTTGACCTTCCAATTATGTTATCACACATAATATGAGTCACTTACCAGGACTTTTGAGGTGTATGCACTGTTCACTGATATTCCAGTAACAAGAGGCTGCAACACATTGGCAGGCAGATCACTGTGCTTCGGCAGCCCATTTGAATAGTGTTTCCCAGCCAAATAGCATTCGACAACCGTCATTCGGTTTGTTGTCAGAGTACCTAAAAAAAACAAAACAGAACACTGATAAAAATATGACACAAAATCATGCATTTAAAACAAATACAAGGTAAGATAAATTATTTTTAAGAAAGTCATATATAATTGACAGTTAAAACAGTAAAAAAAAAAAGAACTTTAAAAATTAATATATGGTAAATCTAAACACAAAAATGCATTGAACCATTTTAATAACGATTGATGGTACCGTAGACGGTAACTTTTACAACTTTTATAAAAACAGGAGTGATTAAGGTTGTGGGATGTGAAAGGTTAAAAAAGCAAGTATCAATAACCTTAACCCAGCCATAAACTTGTTGCTTTGAGAGGTTGCAAAAGTGCATTATCCTTAAAATATGCATGCTAGTTCATTGGGCTTTGTGATTTTAGTGTTTTTTATATTAGTATTTGACATTACGGTTGGAATCGATTGTTTTCAAAATTACAACCCAAGCATAAATGATTTCACTCTGGAAATTTAAAACCCGAGCATGAAAATGATTTTCCTTGTGTTGCCCCAATGAGTTTTTTAATCCCAGAAATGAGATCGAAATGTACATACCTGTTTTATCGGAGCAGATTGCAGTTGCATTGCCCATGGTTTCGCATGCGTCGAGATGTCTAACCAAATTGTTATCCTCCATCATTTTCTAGTTGGGAGAAAATTTTGTTATATTTCGCTCCAACAGATGCATTAAACATGAGAAATTTTGTTGATAAATAATAAATAGCGATGGTTTCCTGGTGGTGTAGGTAAATGCCACACAACTCAGAATGCCGCTACTGCCCAAAACTTATGTCAACGAAGCCATAAATAATGCATTGACGAAAAAAGCGACACAACTTAACCATTATGCAACATGACCGAACTTGGCTTTAAATGTGTATTAAAACAAAGAACATCCTTTTGAAACATACTATATGGATCAATTGTATACTCGTGGACTTGTTCTTTTGCCAGGGCTTGGAGTACAAAGGTTCATTGGTAGTACTATTACATTAGTATGGGCGGGTCCACGATAGCCACCGGGACCAGGAATTTAGGTCATAAAAGGCCTATTACTTTAGCGCCCCGAGCTATCATGGATCAGGGATATAGTGGTCAAGTCGGCGCATTGGTAGTATGGGTGTAATGAAAGATATCCAAAACATTTTAGACATAATTTTTTTAGGGATGCCAGGTTTAAGAAGCTCTTTCACCACTTACACCATCCATGTGGGTTCAATGAATGAGATGTTTAAGAAACATTTAAAAAAACAAACTCACCATAACTGAGAAAGCAAGAGAAATGGTAACAGCAAGAGGGAGGCCTTCAGGCACGGCGACTACAAGCACAGTGACTCCAATGATGAAGAATTTGACAAAGTACTGGACGTAGACCGACGTGCACTCGCTTTTCCACTCTTGGTTATACTTTCCAAAGACTTCGGCGCAGAATATAATGATCAGTATCACTACAGTAAGGATGGCAACAAAGAATCCTGGGAAAATAAGAGGGGTGACCATTACAAAAACAGTCCAATTCCTGGAAAAAACAGAAAATAAACCAAGAAGAAGGCACCCTCTTTATTTTAAAAGCTATTGAGTCAATTTTCAATTAATTGTAATTATTATGTAGAATTTCACACAAAGTTTATGTCATTTGGCCACATACAAAACAAAAATTTAAATGAGTGTGGTTGCAATACTATTTGGTGGTTTAATGATTTAATATTTCTCCGACCTCCATATCCAATTTGCACTGCCAGTTTCGTGAGTTTCGCTTGGAGGACCGATTGTTCTTTTCTCCTGGATTTTTTCTTCTTTGGCTCTCCGTCTGTTTCTTCCCCTTCCTCCTCCTCCGGAGCATCTCCAACTCGCTCCGTGAGCGGAATCATCTCCTGTCCTCCGTGATCGTGGTTGATCTGCCCGTCAGCGCGGCTGTTTTCGGTCGGTTCATCTGAAAAATTTAAAATTCAAGTTTTCCGATAACATGACACCGATAAACAACCAAAGTAAATTAAACTTAACTACTAAACATGTAGATTAATTTGAGGTTTATACAACTTTAGTCTGATTAAGTTTAAAAGATATTTGGCATTGATTTAAGCAATTTATACAAAATCAAGATATACAAATTACTTCGGACTATCTTACCTAGAAATTAATGTATTTTTGATATAAAGATAATGTCTTATAAAAGGTTTAATGTCTTTTATTACAAATAAAATAAAGATATTTAACTTAATAAAATGTATGTTTATTAAATAGGAATGACCGCTAGGAACATAATGAATCCATTTATCATGCACATTTAAATGGTCGACATATCATGCATTTGTAACATAAGCCTTTAGTGACAGAGTGCAGTTATGGTTTCAAAAAAGCACGAAAACTTGAGTGCCAATAATAATAAGCTTAATGGGTGTGAAATAACTGAGTTGTGGTACCGATGTTGTCAGCACATCAGTTGCTGAGACTGGAAAGAAGTTGCATGCAAATCATCTGCAGTTAAAGGAAATACTACCCACAACACAATTTGGACTCCCAATACATCCAAATATACACAGTACATATAGCGGCACAATCACATGACTACCCACAACACAATCTGGACTCCCAATACATCCAAATACACACAGTACATATAGCGGCACAACCACATGCTTTTGTATTGTACACCAAGTACAGGTGAAATGGCAGTTCCGCTACTATTTCTAATTTTACATAAATGATATTTTAAATAGATGCTTATATACACAATAGAGTTGTGATGATACCTATTAACTGATCAGAAAAACAAATGGCTGTTTCTGGGAATTGTTCACTCAGTTAAAAATGTTCCATTTAAAAATGACTTCGCTCTGTGTTCAAAATCGACAAAGGGTAAGGTACAGTGGTAGAGTTAAACAGTCAGAATAAGATTTTACAACAAAATGTAAGCTTGAATTTTACTTACACAATTCATATATTCTGTGATTTTTTTGGTTTTGATTCTACCCAGAATTAGTGTATGATTACAAGGTACATTTCACAGTGCTAAGAAAACAAAAGCAAACTTTTTCCGTTTTATGACAATTCTAAAAATAAATGTTTAATTGAATCAACTTCACCGTTAAGTACACTGTGAATGGATTTAAACCATGAAAACAAAACACAACTTGCACCAGGACAACCGTGCAGGATAGGAGATCACCTCTTTGACGGGAAGAATCTGCATTATGGCCATTACTTTTACTACCCGATGACTTTTTAGAAGATTTGCTTTTCTGTTTTTTCACCGCTATCAGCAGCGATATGAAGCAATTAGAAGCAAAGTTAGTTGATGTTAATTGACAGGATGTACAAGCGTGGAAGTGGTATTAAGCAGGATTAGCTATAACAGAACTTCCAAAATTAAAAAAAATTAAAGTAGAATTGATGTATTATTTGAGGAAAAAATGTTGTTTTTTAAATGGTAGGAAATCACTCTCCATATGAGAACTGCTAGAAAACAAAAATAAATTTGTTTTTGCTCTACCTGCATCATGATCAGACGCTCCGAGCAGTGAAAATATAATTCCAGTTTGTGAATTGACACCGACAGCTGTGACCACCATCTTACCACTGCCTTCCATGACATGAGTGCCTGTGAAAATAAAGAATTAAGATTGCTGTGAATGCAACCCGAAAATACCTGGCCAATAAGCATGACCAGACGACTTATTGCATCATTAAATGGGCACTGCAATGCCACGCCATTATAAAATAAATCAAGGTACATATTTGATCATTAGTTTCCCTGTTGCCACGCAATTAAAGCATCAAAATTTAATTAGCCTACACAATCAGTACAGCGCAATGTACATGCTCTGTAGGCATGTTCAGCGATTTGATGAATAATTTAAGTGATTCTGTGTTGACTGTAAAGCGAACAGCACACGCAGATTTATAAACAAATTAAAGAGCTTGCCTGATGTTGTATTTCGAGTAACATGATAGACTGGCTTGAAAACAAAACTCGTTTGAATGTCAATGGAAGGTAAATAATTAATTACATTCACATGGGAAAAAATCATTGATCTTATTAATCAATGAAACTAGAATAAAAACGGTTTACCGACCTTACTAAATAGGTTAGGGTTTAATTTCGGAACAAATTTCCACTATAGCATAGCTTTGATTATATTAGCGCTAAAACACCTCACATAAAAATATAATTATTTATGTGATTTTTTTACTGAAGACACCAGTCAAGGCTAACTGTGACCTTCATAACGCGGTGCCAGAAATCAATGATTGGTGTAACTGGAACCAATGAACATAAAGGTAACTAGAACCGATCGTGTTACCTGCTAACATGAAGGGATCAACTGCTAGGCCTTTTTTCACATGGTCGGATTCCCCAGTAAGGGAGCTCTCGTCCACTTTTAAATCATTGCTTTGTATAATGATACCATCAGCTGGCAGAAGGTCGCCTAAAGAATAAAAACTTGTAAATAAATTTGTTCTTTTTTGTATGTAACACAACCACACCCTTAGTTTAGTCAGATTAGTTCTATATTGGGGACTATTAATAAAAACCGTCAATAAAATTATCGGAAAAAGTTCTACATAGCAGCAATTTCGTTTTAAGTTAAAAGCTAAAGGAAGTTGCTGATACAATATCGCATTTGTGAAACTCTTTACGCGATTACATCACACTCACACAGTCACATGATACCATACCAGTATGTTTTATTTTAAACAAATGACACTATATGATGAAATCTAAGATTGTACCGGTACTGAAACCCTATATTTTATTTCACACTTTATACTAAGAGTAGTACTCAACATTATCTTTTTATGATTTTAACTGACATTATTTAGACTAATTTTGGATTATATTACTACTACTTTTTCAAGGCCAATATGTACATTTATATTGTTTTACTACACTGATGAAAAGATTTGTGTTCTAACTCATAAAAAATATATAGATACATCTATTGACCTAAACACTTCAGTTTAAGATTGGGCCAGCACTAACAGCATAAAAGGTAGTCAAATAAAACAGTAGCTTAAAAATCTTATACTTAAGTGTTAGTCTTATGTAAGAAAAACATAAAGTAGTATAATTACTTCAGCTTTAAATATTATGTCATTGTATCTGCATGTATGTACATAATATGTACGCTAAACCTGTGTTTAAGAACAACACGTTCTTTTAACGGTAAAGGTTGAAATGTCATTGGGGCAAAAAACTGCACTCATGCATTGCAATTTCCACCCATTATGCAATTAAAATTTCTGCTTGAATGAACTGATGGCCCAAGCTTATATATATTTCACACAGTGTGGCAGTATATTTTTCTATTGCATTTCTGATTCTTACCATATTTTACTTGTGTGATATCTCCGACCACAATATCAGCTACAGAGATTTCAACGATCTGTCCATTTCGTATTGTAGCGAATTTCTGTTCCTGTTCGATCTTGTTCTGCAGGCCTCGAAACTGTTTTTCTTTCGTGTAATCGTTAATGGCTGTGACCAGAACGACAACCAGCACCGATCCAAGGATAGCGGCACTCTCGATCCAACCAGCGGCCCCTTCCTCCCCTCCTCCTCCGAGTGCGAACTCAGGAGGAACACAGGAGTGCCCTGCAGTAAAGGATTTAAATACTTTGGTCAGGGATTAAAAGATTAGCACACATTTATAATAATATTTTCATGTTATGGTTGTTTAGTAAATTTTCTGGGAAATTTTAGAGCCAAAAAGCGGTACTACAAATTTACAAAGAACGCATGATAAACTGAAGATGAAAATAAAAAGTGGCAAAATATATACATACAACTTATACCAGTATAAAACAAAGCACCGTATCATTACAATATTGTGCAGCTTACCCGTATTCCCTGGAGGCTTATAGAATGACAGGCCAAGTGAAATAAGTGCAGCAACAATTAGGATTATGAGTGTTACATCTTGTACAGCCTCCCACACCAGCTCAATAAATGTTTTGGGCTTTTTAGGAGGTATAAGGTTTTGACCAAACACTGCCCTTCGGTTGTCTAACTCCTCTGGCCGCTCATTTAAACCTTGGAAGAAAATATCCATCAAACATTTAATATCATGTAATTTGATTAATTAAAAACCAAAAATAGTTATTTTGTATAACCACCACATTCAAACTGTACTCTTCTTATAACAATTAAATTTTATACTTTTTTATCATGTATTTAGGTAATATAAAGCAGGATTAAAAATCTACAATGTTAAGAAAACAAATTAATAATATAAACACTTACCGTCAGAGGGAGAAGTTTTCAGACGCTTGCATAATCCGTTAGTATCCTCAAAACATTCTTTGATCTTTTGGATACCTTCAGCCCCTCTAAATTCCATTAAAGTTTTCAGTTCATTTAAAGTGCAACCATATTCATCAGCACCGCTCTGGTTCTGCAGTTGGGCATGGTTTTGCCCCCTTCCAGTCTCCGGCGCCATTATTAGGCGGACTAAGCAACCACGGCTTAAAAAACACCAAGGTTTTTTGCAGCTAACGTTGTTTCTAAAAGCTTTGGTTAACCTAACTCAGATGTTCTAAACCTGGTCATGGATAAAGAGAGTTAAGCCACATTGTTTTAAACTGTAGAAGAAGCCTCTATACACTTTTTTCAGTTGTATAAATGAGAGAAAGGAAATAATCAATATACACTTGGCCAGCCTAACATTGCTAAGATGTTGAGGATTTTTCACTAGTTCCATAAAAACAATCACAGCAATAAAAACAACATAAATCCCTACAAATGTAGAAAACGGCAAACTATTTAAAAAGAATCTTCTAAGAACTAAAACTTCTAGGTTAGGATTCAGTTACAGAATTGCTATAAATGGCTGTGCCCTATTTTCTCCCAGGTAATATATCACCTGTGCTACAGTTGACATTAAATTAGCAGCACCACAATTTGATGCTAATTGTGTTTCATTGAGTTCTTTTAATAATTAATAGGTAACAAGGTGCAAAATAATAAGCGTCACGCCAAGTCCATTCATATGACCTGGAAATGACAAATAGTAGTTGCGTTATAGTTACGGGCTTAAAGGGCGCAAGTGTCAGACGGTGAGTGAAGTAATTTATGAGAAGGTATATATTATAATGCATTGGTCGATTGCGTAATCAATGGCGAATGGTCAGCGTATTGCCGAACGCAGCACTCCTGGCCACCTTTCAAAATCGATGATAATTTGACAGGCGGTGGGCGATCGATTGCGGGAGTGGTCGTTGCGTTTTATTTGAGTCCCTGCGGTGGAACGCCAAATGTCACCGCAAATCCTCGCTCTTTCGCCCAGGCCAATTTAAGAAAAGAGAGCCCTGGCGCAAATTAGTTAATGGTTCGATTTGAAATAGACCAGACGGGTTCGCGCGCTAGCTTTATTGGCGAAGGGATCTATCCGTATTAAAGCACTCGACCTAATCAAGAGAAGATAAAGCACATTGGCAAGGCCGTGCCCAGTGAAGCGTGGTTATCTTATGCATATTACTTTTCGGCGAATCTTCTTTTCTCCACGTGCGTGGGTTGACTGCGAGGTTATTGGGGCGAACCGAGTCTGAGGCGAAAGATGTGGCTTATCTGCACGGCTGGTGGCAATTTACCAATATTTATCGATCTCTACTCGAATACCGTTCGTGCGGAAAGGTAGGCGGCTTCGACGTTTACTCAACTTTAATCTTGTTCCTGAGCAGGAGGCAACATAACCTGTTATAACTTATAAGCTATATTCATGCGGGCTTTGTTTAAAGAAATTATCGCGTCAATGGGACAGATGGGTTCGAATTTCAAGTCTTCTTATTATATCAACGCCTGTTCTCCAAAACAAAACACAATACGCCTGTTTGACGCACTGTCGATAAATCAAAATTATGAAAGATAAGACGAACCGGGGTAGTGTTTACCAAGCGACGCGAGTCTAATTATAGCACAACCTCGTGTACTGAACGGTCAGAATAGCGTACATAGAGCCAAGTCAGATGACAGCTGACGCCCGACAGCACGAAATATATTATCGTTTCAACAAGTGAAACAACTGGGCTTCATATCTGCCATTCATAATAAATATACCGGTCGGGCAACTATGCAAATAGCCGATCTACTAGGTACAAGTTCTGCGATAAGTAAACATTTACAGTGGGGCCGTGACGCTTTGCCCATAGCTGTTCAATGAATATCCAAACAATCGGCGCACACAGATCCTCAAACGTACTCTTTGAAGATCGTAAATCGCTAACATTAGTAAACGTTTTATACACTGCTCTCCGAATACCTCAGCTTGCTTACTTTTTGGCTGCTGTCCAGGGCCCAACGGAAAGCAACTGCGGCCTGTCTCCCTGTTAACTCACCCGGTCGATTTGCGCAGTACAGCGCAATTGCTTGAACTATGAACGGCAGCTGAATGCCAATGCTTCGTTTCGTAGGAGCAAGTCCCAAGGGCCACGGAAAGAAAATGAGGCGATCGATTGCAGTAGAGAGTAACCAGTGCTACTCCGCCGCAATGACGATGGTCAATCATAAATAAAGCGCGGTGATACATGAACACTGATTATGTGCAGTGAACTAAATGGTAGAAGCTAAGCCGACGCACACTCGATAGGCTAATAGCTATTATATTCCTTAACCACTTGAACAAACCATAAGCAAAGAAACACTGGGCTTAACGGACACATGTTTCAACATTGCAAAAGGATTACTGACAGTCTGTCATCAATGCAGAATGCATGTTTTAAACTATGCTCAAGCATGGGTAGATTTTAATAATTATGATAAGTTTAATAAAAAACAGGACAAATGAGTTTATACTTTATTTTCATTCAACAGTGTACTTTCTCATATTCCAACCAGTTAACACTTTGTAGGTAACTTTTTCTTTTTAAAAAATTACCTCCATTTACTTTCACAAAAAAAAGGCCAATTTAGATTGGAATTACTGTCACTCTCTTGGGACATACAAATAACATATAAATTACCTATTGTTACATTAGATGTCCGAAGTGGCATGAATACATGTATTGGGTATACTTTTCAACTAGCAATAAACATGCCTCTTATGAACCTCATAGACTATGTTACCGCCACTGCGCAATGTACCAGTAACTGATGAAAACAAGCTAAATATAAAGTTTACACACAAGTTTATGACCGTGACCATGTGGAAAATCATACTAAATGTTGCATAATTTATTTATATTTTCTGAAAATGACTTACCAGAACTATATACCGTTGTCAATAAAATGCTTTCAGGGGGTAAAAAATACACATTTTGACATAAAATATTCATACAAAATTTAATCAACTTCGTGCTTTTATTAAATTTATACCGGACTTAGGTTGACAGCGATTTGTTATTGAAACAGCATTGATAAATCTTTTCTTAAATGTATTTAAAGAAGTTTTAATCCATTAGTTTCGTATTGGTCCATCAGTAAAAACATAATAATTCCTGTGCTTGGTGTTTAGGATGTCATAATCTGCAGACTTTTATACCTCCGACGATACTGTTATATTTTTAATTTGAATTGTATGTATGCCAGATTTTACAATTAAGTTAGCACTACCCTTAAAGTCTAAAATACCCTACAACGGTTATAATAGATTACATTGGCTCCTTAAAGCTGCACAAGGAAATTTCCTGAAAATTTGTAGTGTGGTTACATATGATATAACATCACATTGCATTTTGTACATGTACTAAACTGCAGCATTTTTTAAGACTATGTTCATTACTAACCTTATCTCTATGCAAGGTTCTACGATTACTGCTGTCATTAACTGTCAAGTTTTTTTTTCCTAAAATCACAATAAAGATTAGTGTATGGATTCTAGCAAAAAATCTGCAGCAAGAAATAGTGTCTGGTGTACAAGGCAATAGCCTAGTAGGTCAAAAATAGACCTTTAGATGCTAGATTCTTAACATTTTTCTCCCACTCTTAATTCCATTTGTTTTTGTAGCTGTAGGATTGTACTTTTATAAAGGTACTCAATATACAGTAAGTATGTACCATCATTATAGCATTGTAATTCTTATTTATTTGTCCGGTCAGCAGGGTATACTCCATTACAACACTAACAACAATCTTAATAAACAAAAATAAGAAACACCAAGTCTAAAAGTAATGTTTAAAATAAAAATATTACGGTGACAGTAAACTAGAGTATGGCAGAAGTCGGAATAACATTAGGAAATAAGCCTAGATATCACAAACCAGTCTTTAAAAGCAGAGTATAGCAATTCTTGTCAAGATCTTGTGCATGTAGTGTTACAAGCCTGCATGGAAAGAACATTAATATCACCAAGATCACTGGTGCGCAACTTAATATTATTTAATTTTGCAAACACAAGACCAACACAGCTGGAATTATGCCCAATTTTGCATTTAGTAAAAATACATTACATTAGTTTAAAATAAAAATTTAGCACCAGTACAGTAAAATGTACAAATGATCTTAAAAACTTTATAAATCAGTTTTTATATGACAGGTAAGCAATACACACTTAAAAAAAACTGTGTATGTAGATGCAAAACTTAACATACTGGGTATTTTGGCATTAGTAGGCTATTGGATGCTAGTAAATAGTGGAATGTAGTTAAACTTTAAAATTTACCCAAATACTATAAACCATTCTCTAATATCATTGTGCAGACCTGATCACACACCAAACTTACCTATATGAACATATTTAGTAAAAGGAGAATGAACTCATCAAATCAATTTAATAATATTTTGCACTCACTCATTCTTTATGCTCAGAATGCGGCTCCAAAATTTTCTTGGTCTAAGTGCTTATCTATGGTTGCTTTTGCAATTGTTAATATTAAAGCTGCTAAATGTCTTGCCAATAAACAAATCGATCAATCGCATACCGTTTTCTAATCCCACTAATGCGTAACAAAATTAGAACGTCACAATTTTTATAATTCCAATCCATGATGCGCGTATCTAAGTTAATTATAGATATTTTTCACGATTTTAGTTTTATAGCGTCTTATAGCGCTGCAAGTTTACAATTCTGACCACAACATAAGTGACCGAAGTTTTCTATCTTCAAGTCGTACTCATTTATTTTGCCGGTCAAGTGGCCAAAATACAAGAACAACGTCACGTGATTAAATCGTAAGAGTTCCCCACCCATGAATTTTGCTCTAGATTTTACACTGGGCTTTTGCTAGCCAAATTTTGAATATAACCTGCGATATTCATCGGTATGCTAAATTAAGCTTGATATTCGGAAAAATACAACATCGTTTGTCTTTAAAAACATTTAAAATATGGCCTGGTAACGCCATGTATTACGTCACAATTCGAAAATAAATAATCGAATTATTTGTAACCAAATAGAAATCTTTAAAATTAGTTGTGTGCAGAAATTAATTTAAAATCACAAACTCATAAATACTCTTTGCATATAGAGCAAAGTGTTTGTGATATTACATTAAACTTATAAACTTACAACATTAAGGACAAAGCCAGGCTGACATTAATCGTGTGCGACTATAATAGATGGATGGGTGGACTAAATATATATTTGTATTATAGCGTAAATAAGGAAACCGTGTTGAAGGATTTATACACAGTTACTATCTGATAACTCTCGCCCACCGTCCGGGGGTAGATCATATAGTTATTGCCCTGAAGCACATCCGAATTAACTAGTCACCATATTCGACTCTACAACATTTCAGCAGAAATAAAATGCACAACCCACCAATGTAATCGGCCGAAGTATTGTATTACGCCAGGGTATCAGTGACCTGTGGATTCAGCATAATTCGAATATTTAAGGAACATTTTTTACATCCGAGTTTTTACATTGTCCCTTTTAACATAGATTGATGTGTTTTTTTACTGAGTATTTAAAGTGCTGGCAGCACACTGAACTTGCCTTTTCAGTTGTTTCCAA
Organism: Ciona savignyi; assembly: GCA_000149265.1. NCBI lineage: Eukaryota > Metazoa > Chordata > Ascidiacea > Phlebobranchia > Cionidae > Ciona > Ciona savignyi. Next base: position 240,237 of record CH003255.1, read on the forward strand.
TGTAACAGGCACGTGGAGATATTTCAAAGTTCCTGGATTAATATGACCCACCTTAAGGTTTTTTCTAATGGCTACAACGTCAGTTGTCATTTGGAAGGCTGTGTTTTATATTGGTAAATTGAAAACGCAAGAGATGTTATCTCACTGACAATCGTTAGATAATGTTAGATAATGTCCTGCCGGTTAGTCTGGCGGTTAAGTGCGTCGCCTTTTAATCGAAAGGTTGCAGGTGCGAAACTGGTCGGTAGCTAGTCGGTTGTGTCCTTGGGCAAGGCACTTTACGGACATTGCCTGAACCCAGCGGATTAATGGATTCTATCAAGTAAAAGAAACGTGTGAATCAAACACAACACACTGGAATAGCTCCGGTAATCCGACGGTGGGTCTGACGATTGCTCGTGTGTTAACCCCCTTGGTTTTCCCATTCATGGGGATAAACATGAATATCCTTTCCTATCCGGACTAGCTAACGACGAGTTTCGAATCGTAAACCTTTCGGTGGAAAGTCGCACTAAACCGCCAAACTAACCTGTCGGAGTAATATTATGAGTGATAAGGTAAAAGGAATTGTCCTGGGGATTCCCCCAATATTTTTTTCCGGTCACCTGGATAAACATGAATATATATCCTATCCTAATGTTGTATTCTGCATATTTAGGCCATTTTATGCAACCAATCTTACAGTTTTAAGGCGAATCACCTTCGATTGAAAGGCGACGCACTTAACCGCCAGACTAACCGGTCGGAATAATTCATGGAGTTTTGTCCGCTAAGTGTCTTGCACAGCACAAGCGAATAGCTGAAGAACAATTTCGAAGGTACGGTCGTGTGGCCAAATGGTTAACGCGACCGATACATATACCATTATACAAAAAAAACGATATTAGTGACGATCCCATCATGGGTTCAAAACTTGGCTCGGTAAAAAAAAAAAAAAAAATTCGAAGCGGCTAATCTTCAGTCAAACAATTTCCTGTCTATCCCCGTGTATGGAGAAAAGCATGAGAGTTATCAGCAAATCAACCGACAGAACAAGTAATAGTTGCGCATGAGTCAGTTTAAAGATAAGTCACGCTTGGCAGAATAGATCTGCAGCCCATGCTAAAAATTGCACATATATTTTGCGTCGCTGTAATCAATCAATAGTTTAGCTTTCATTGTCGTCGACACTTCATGCAGGCCTAAGTATATAGGCTTAAAGTTTAAATGTTAAATAACTCGATTGATTAATCAGTCAGGCTGGGTTTATATTAAAAAGGAAGCAATGTTTTCCAAACATTTCCGTCAGTAAATCCTTCTTGGAAATTATATTGTCACAGCTGGTGTTTCTACATTGTCCAGCTTGGTAAATGTTGAAGCTCGTCAGTTTGTCGTTTTAAAACGTTAGTTTTAAAAAAGGGTAAGTTAAAAAAAACGTTAGATTTATCGTTTTAAAGCATCAGTTTTGACTTTGAAGCGTCAGTTTGTATCGTTGGGTAAACAGCTCAAATCTGCTCAGTTAATAGAGCAGTTATTGTGCACTTGGCAGAAAGAGTAATACCAAGAGAAACGCAAATAAGTTTAGCAAGTAATAACCTGAATTCCAGTGGTCTAAATCAACTTAATCGGCAAGGACTTTGTTATAGATTTAATGTCCAAACCTGTGGACTTGTTGTTAATATTTTCTAAAGATTTTACAAACTCGCAGAGATTGCTATGATGCAACAATTAGCAAAACACCGCCCTAGTATTCTTGCAACAGTTACGTATTAGCTTTTAACATAAGAGAAGTTATTATAGGATGAGATATTCTTTTATACTTGTGAACGAGTTTTAGTCCACACTAGGCATCTGACTAATGAAGTTATCTGTTGCAGTGCGTTTATATGATTGTTTTATTTTTTAGCACAAATCAGTAATTTACTGTGTTCAGACGTTGTGCGCTTTGACCTAGGACACAGAAGGATAGGATAGGATATTCATGTTTATTCTCGTGAATGGGAAAACCAAGGGGGTTAACGCACAGGCAGTCGTCAGATCACCTTGTGCCTATCGTCGTGTTACCGGAGCTTGTGCAGTATGTTGTGTATGATTCACACGTTCCTTCAATTTACTAGAACACATTAATCCGCTGGGTTCAGGCAATGTCCGTTAAGTGCCTTGCCCAAGGACACAACCGACTAGCTAGCGACCAGTTTTGAACGTCGCACTAAACCACCAGACTAACCGGTCGGACTATAAACTACATTTCGTGATTTAAAAAAAATGTTGTTATTATTCAAGTTTTGAATAACATTTTGCCGGTTTCTTTAAAATTTTTCCGAATGGTTTATTTGGCCGAAATGGGCCTATATTCTTTATATAGTTTAACAATTATTTTTTTACAAGATCAATAATGGCTGATGATATTCGCACTACGTTTCTACTGGGTAGCACTGAAGGAGGGAAAGCGGGAAAGAGAAAAGTAGGATAACTGCTTACTTAAACTATGAAAACTAATTCTAACCTTGCCGTAAACACTAATCTCAACCCCAGAACTAACTCTAACCCAATGTTTAAATCTGACTCTAATGTCATAATCTTCATTATAGTGCGCATTTTCCCTCCTTCCCGCTTTTCCTCCTTTTAGTTTTTCCGTTTCTCCTTATCGTAATCGAAATTCGCCGCCGCACACAAAAATCGATTCCGAAACAAAAGCATTGCTTGTTTACTAGAACCATGTTCGTTAGAGACGGCAGGGTAGAATGGATATTTATGATTTATCTCCATGAATGGAAAAAGGGGGGGGGGGAACTAAAAGGAGGGAAAGCGGGAAGGAGGGAAAATGCACAGTCAATGAAGATTATGGCATTAGATTTAGAGTTGGTTTTAAACATGAATATTATGGCATTAGACTTAGTTTTAAACATGGAGTTGGAGTTAGGATTAGTTCTGAGGTTGAGATTAGTGTCAAGGGCAGGGTTTAAATTAGTTTTCGTAATTTTAGTGAGCAGTTTTCCTCCTTCCCTCTTTTCCTCCTTTTAGACTTGTCCGAAAAAGGGTCTTTAGCACACGGGCAATCGTAATATTACCCTTTGCCTAGCAGATTACCAGAACTATTACACTATGTTGTATAAAATTCGTTTAATTTTTTCTAGAGATTTTACTGATAGTTTTTACCTTTATTGTTCAGCGAGGTTTAAATTTGTAGAAAATGAGTGTTTCAGAGGACCTGCGTAAATTCTATTCCAAGATGGTAACCGAGGTCACTGACCTCGTATTGCATCCTGATGACCTAGGAAACAAGGTCAACGACCTCGTGGAAGATGTGATAGCCTCCGAAGTGCACCCCGAAATAGACGAATGGATGGGACGTCAATTTTTTCCCGGTTTCCGAGCCAAGACGGCGGAGTTCTGTTTCGAAAACTGGTCCCCCAAAAAAGGCGACGTTTTGGTGGCTTCTTTCATGAAAACAGGTTTTTAATGTAAATTTCACTTAACGTATGTTCTTCGAATTCGTATTATGGTTGCCAACGGTTTGTTGAATCTATTAGAGTTTGTAAATGGGTGAATCATTTATATATGACTATTATGTTCCTGTATTGGAGGTACTTAGTAGTGAATGAAATTAAAGCGTAATACGTCGGGTTATATAGCACGAAATACACCCAAAGAATGTAACATACCAAGGTAAATGATTATTACACACATGCGGGCATGATTACAGTTGATTACAGGGCACAAAATAACTGTATGGAAACCTGCACGTATTAATACAGAGATATAAATTAACGCATTTCCACAACAATGATTATGAGTGGTCGGTAGTGCTTTATTCTGGGCATCGTAATACGACTCGTGCACAAAGTCAAGTTGCTCGGTGTATTGCAATAGGCGGATATTTGCTTAGTTTATATTCTCGTGGATATAAGCCAAGCTTCATCATTGAGTATCGTAGGACTTCTTTCGGTTAATTCTAAATACCCAGTGTGGGCTTAATTAAAACCCTTACGCTCTAACCCTAACTCTGGCACACTGCCCACACTGCACAGTCAAGTTGCTAAAGCAATTACAGCATGTTTGTGTTACACACAAATACAAAAAATGTCGAAAAACAATTTTATTCCAGTATTTTGAAATAAAATATTAGGTCGATAAAATGATTTTCAAAGATTGTTGAACAAGGTATTTGAAAATTTATTTATTGATTCCTATTGATTATTATCGGCACGGCCAAGGTTTATATGCGGTGCCTTAATTTATGCAATTATATCTTAAATAACCCCGTGTTTACAGTACAGTTGCTAGAAATGTTACACAGTGTAAGTGGTTGTGTCATTTATATCTATTTACGGGTGGAAAGCTAGGTTTTAACCAGTGATGGGATTTAAAATATTAGATTAGGTTCTCTTTTGAATCGTACTTACTAACAACAGGTTTCTTAAAATGTCTAATAAATGTAAAAAAGCAAGAATCGGATTGGTGATTATCCTGACGTTTCAAGAACGGGTTCGACCAAACCCATGTGAACCTCTTGAATCCAATTACTGATTTTAACCACATATATCGTAATCCATATCACAGTCAAGAAGCACGGCCGGTTAGTCTGACGGTTAACTGCGTCGCCCTTCAATCGAAAGGTTGAAGGTGCGAAACTGGTCGCTAGGTAGTCGGTTGTGTCCTTGGGCAAGGCACTTTACGAAGATTGCCTGAACTCAGCGGATTAATAGGTTCAGCGTGCGTATCAATATACAACACACTGCAATAGCTCCGGTAACCTGACCATGGGCGCGAGGTGATCTGTTGCTCGTGTGGTAACCACCTTGGTTTTCCCATTACGGGGATAAACACGAATATCCTATCCCATATCCAAGCATCAATCCACACAGGAACACACTGGGTGAGGGAAATTGTGCGGCAGCTCTTCTACCAACACGACAAGGAACTAGTCGACGTTACGAAAAAAATCGGATTCTTTTTTGCATACCTTGAAAGCGGATTGCGTGAGTGTTTTTACTTGGTGTGGTTTCGAACCCGGGATGTCTGAATCTTCCCCAAGGTTCGTATTGTCCGACCGGTTAGTCTGGTGGTTCAGTGCGACGCCTTTTAATCGAAAGTTGGACGGTTTGAAACTGGTCGCTTACTAGTCGATTGTGTCCTTGCGCAAGGCTCTTAACGGACTTTTCCGGAACTTACCGGATTATTGAATTCTACTAAATTGAAGGAACGTGTAAATCATACACAACACACTGCAACAGCTCCGGTAACCCGACGGTGGGCGCGAGGTGATATGACGATTGTCAGAGTGTTAACCCCCTTGGTTTTCCCATTCACGGGGATAAACATGAATATCCTATCCTAATATAACCGATTCCTATTTAGCTTGCAAATTCGACGTTGTAGATGATCTTCCATTTCCAAGGAGAATATTCGGGTCCCACATGCCGGCTGAGTTGATTAACGTGAAGAAATATGTAGCAAATGGCGTGAAGGTATGTTGGATTCATCATCGAATGTTATCTTTCTATTTAATATTGAGTTAAAAGAGCTATTACAGCTTTTAAGTCTTTAAATCTGAACTTTATTTTGGACGTTACATTAAATACTACTGGATTGTAGGTATCGGATAGAATGTTTTATCTCCGTGAATGATAAAACCAAGAGGTTAACACATGGGCAATCGTCAGATCACCTCGCACCCACCGTTGAGTTGTCGACGCTATTGCGGTGTGTTGTGTATAATCCATATGTGCTTTAATTCGGTAAAATCCATCAATCCGCTGGGTTCAGGCAATGTCCGTTAAGTGCCTTGCCCAAGGACACAACTGCCTAGCTAGCGACCAGTATCAAACCTACAATCATTCGGTTAAAAGGCGTTTAATAAACCACCAGACTAACCGGACGGATGTTTTCATAATTTTTGTCGTAAAAAAACATATAACTCCAGCCACACCACATACACAGATCATCTACGTTTACCGAAACCCGAAGGACCAGTTGGTTTCCTTCTTCCATTTCATGCAGTCCATGCAGTTTCAAGATACCCAAAAATGGCAACAAATTTTCCCGTCGAATTGGAACAAATTTTATGATTCATTCACAAACGGTTGGGACATTGTGTTGAGATTATGTTATGATCGGTGCTTACAAAATAGGCTTGCATTCTAAAGCATCTTGTAAACCTATAAGAATAGGATAGGATATACATGTTTATCGCCGTAAAGGGGAAAATCAGGATGGTTAACAACAAACGGGAAATCGTTAGATCACCTCGTGAACACCGTCGGATTACCGGAGCTATTGCAGTGTGTTTTGTATGATCTATACGTTCCCTCAATTTATAACAACCATTAATCCGCTGAATTCAGGCAATGTTCATTAAGTGCCTTGTCCAAGGACACAGCCGGGTAGTTTATAATCAAAAGAGACTTATTTCCACTAAGACGAAATAAAGCAATATAATGTGTTTTGCCCTGGTACACAGTAAACACCTCATGCTAATGGTTCATTGCGTTGCCTTTCCGAAAAGGTTTCAGGTACGAAACTAGTCGCTAGCTAGTCCGTTTTTTCCTTAGGCAAGGCACTTAACGAACATTGCCTGAACCCAGCGGATTAATGGGTTCAACTAAATTAAAGGAACGTGTGCATGATACATAACACACGGCAATAGCTCCGGTAATCCGGCGATAGACGCGAGGTGATCTGACGATTACCCGTGTGTTAACCCCCTTGGTTTTCCCATTCACGGGGTTAAACATGAATATCCTATCCCATGTCTTACGGTTGCTCAAGATAACAAAATATTTAAATTTTAAAAATAGCATTTTAGGCCTTTAAAGATCCGTCTTCCTCCAGGAGAACAACCTATAGGATTGGAGAAAGGCCAAACATACGTCGATCATATCTTATCGTGGTACAAACATTACAATAATGATTCTGTCTTATTCGTCAAGTACGAGGACCTAAAGAAGGTAAAAACTGCAAAAAGTATCAGGCGAGATAAATATTCGTGTTTTTTCTCTTGAATAAGAAAAAAAGGGGTTAACACAAGGGCAATCACATCACCTCGCGCTCGCCTTCTAGGAACCAGAACTATTGCAACGTGTTGTGCATGATTCATACTTTCCTTTAATACGGTATAACTTGTTTCAGGACCCTCACTCCATGATTTCTCGTATCGCCAATTTTGCCGAAGTCGACGTCACAAAAGATGACGTCACAGCCATAGTAGAAAATACGTCGTTCAAAAAAATGAAAGAAAATGCAGATAAAGAGGAAACGGCGGCGCAGAGCGGCGAAAAAATGTTGACGATTTTTAGAAATGGTAAATGGTGTAAAAGCGAGTTAATTCGGTCCAAAGTAGATCATATGGATAGTTGGCGTGATTTGACTTATGTATCTGCCTATGTAACTGCCGAATTGCCAGACAGTTACAGTACCTGTTTGGGGGGTTTTGGCCGTATGAAATGTTAAATACTCCAACTTTGTCCGGTCGGTTAGCCTGGCGGTTTAGTGCGTCGCCTTTTAATGGAAAGGTTGCAGGTGCGAATCTGGTCGCTAGGTAGTCGGCTGTGTCCTTGGGAAATGCACTTAACAGACAATGCCTGAACCCAGCGGATTAGTGGGTTCTATCAACAAACGAATCTTTGGGTATGGGATGTGTATTGTGCGAAGTAAAAATGACGCACCCGGTGGGTTACTTATGGAGCGTATATACAGGCAAATCACTACACAATTATTTTGTTTTATACATTAACATATTTGAAGCCGAAATGGGTTTGTTATATGTTAGTTAGAATTTTGTATTAAACACTGCAATATCTGTATAGAGAGCGCTAACCATTCGGCCACACAACCGTTCAAGCATGTGTTTATTACTGAACGGTCGATTAAAACGTATTAAAATTAAACGTTAAGATTAAAACGTAGCGTATTGCAAAGCAATAGAGCTATTTATTGCCCATTATTGGTTCGAAACTTGGACCAAAAAATAAAATGTTTATTGCTTTAATAGTTTTAGGTTTTGCTCTCTTTTTTCAGGCAAAACTGGAGGCTGGAAAGATTATTTCACCGTCGCACAATCGGAGAAAATGGATCGAATGTTTCAAAAACTAGACGGGACAGATATTTTCTTCAACTACGAATAACTTGAAATCTTATGCCAACAACTAGAGAGTGCCAACTATGCGTTAAACGACCTTCACAATTTCTAAGAACAAATTACTCTATTCTCTTTAGTGTTTTGCTGAGTAACAATGGTGGTGATTCCCCAATGTTTGTTTGGTTGTAAGCAGCATGTGTTAGGCTGCGCGCTGGTTTTCTCGTTTAGCTGTGAAGTTTTGTAATAGTGGATCAGTGCTTTGTAAAATAAAAGTGTTTATTGTGCGTCTGTTGAGACTTTCCTTTAGTGTTGGCAGAAATCAAAAATCCAGTAGTGTTCAGGCAATGTTCGCTAAAAGTTTCTCCAAGGAGACACACATCCATCAAGCTAATCGGATCCTAATCATGGGTCCATCTTGGGTTCGAAACTTGGCTCGGTAAAAAAAAAAAATAAAAAAAAAATAATCGGTACAAATTAAAAAAGTTCAACATTTCCCTATTTTAGTATGGAACATCACTAAACGTTTCGAAAAGAAGTGAAATGTCGGAATGCACGATCCTACATGCACATTCTTAATAAACAACCAAACGTACTGTTTGATTAACCTTAGTATAGTATTAACAGATCGAAAATTGCACGCAGCGTAAAATAGATTCTTATAGAAGTCGATTTATTATTCGACGAGCTGATCGACTTAAAGTTTTAGTTTGATATGAAAACTTCGAATATACCACTGGTTGGTCTGGCGGTATAGTGCGACGCCTTTTAACCAAAAGGTTGCAGCTTTAAAACTGGTCGCTAGCTAGTCGGTTGTGTCCTTGGGCAAGGCACTTAACGGACATTGCCTGGACCCAGCGGATTGATAAAGGAACTAGTGTATCATACACAACACACTGCAATAGCTCCGGTAACCCGACGGTGGGCGCGAGGTGATCTGAAGATTACCCGTGTGATAACACCCTTGGTTTTCCCATTCACGGGAATAAACATAAATATCCTATTTTATTCTATCCTATCCTATACTAACGGCACAGGGCTGTATAAGCAGTGATGGGATTCAAGAGGTTCGCATGGGTTTGGTCAAACCCGTTCTTGGAACGTCGAGATAATCACCGATCCGATTCTTGCTTTTTTATATTTATTAGACATTTTAGGGAACCTGTTGTAAGTAAGCACGATACAAAAGAGAACATGTTCTTAAAACTTTGAATCCCATCAGTGTATAAGGTCTGGTGAAGATACCTTATTGTGATAATATTTGAGCCGGTTATACGTACGTATATTGCGTAACTGTCGCGTGTCATTAGTTGATGAATGGAAGTAATTAAATTTATTGAAAATGCGGAAATGAGAGGAGGAAATTAAACAGCAAACAAAAACGAGTTCCGCGTCGGTTTTCAAAGACCACACACATCCATTTAAAGAGGTTTTGTATGACTGTAGAGGGCGTGGTCTAGCACACACTCGCGTAGTCTATAGCGCATACTCGCGCCGGTTTACGGTCATGTGGCCGAATGGTTAACGCGACCGATACATTTACAGACTTATATACAAAATCAGTCCTAGTAATAAGCCCATCATGGGTTCAAGAGTTGTCTCGATAAAAAAAGAGTTTTACGGTCGTGTGGCCGAATGGTTAAAGTACGCGACCAATACATATACCGACTTACATACAAAAAACGGTCTTAGCAATGAGCCCATCCTGGGTTCAAAACTACCCGGGTAAAAATTAATAAAAATAACAGCTTTTTCAAAAAAACTAGCACCTTTCCGTCATCGCACAATCTTGTGTGTGGATCTACTGTTGTTAAATTTAGAATAGGATATTCATGTTTATCCCCGTAAATAGGAAAACCAAGGGGGTTAACACACGGGCAATCGTCAGATCACTTTGCGCCCATCGTCGGGTTACCCGAGCTATTGCAGTATGTTGTGTATGATTACTTCAATTTAGTAGAACCTATTAAGCCGCTGGGTTCAGGCAATGTCCATTAAGTGCCTTGCCCGAGGACACAACTAACTGTATAGCGACCAGTTTTGAACCTACAACATTTTGTCTAAAAGGCGTCGCTCTATACCTATTTCACAGATGCAAATTGTTTTGACCTTGGTACGTATCGAATCCAATATTGTATAATGTCTCTTAATGTCTTAAAATAATAAATTATGCCTTGAAGTAATAAGGTCTTGGCCACCGAAATAGACGACACAAACCATTCGTTTAAGAATATTTTAAAGCGACTCAAATGCGAATTGTCTTGATGCAGGTTCGCATCGAAGCGACACCTTAATTAGCTGTTTGGCATGTCCATATTTGGTGATGAAGATAACCTTTTTTAAAGAATGTTTTTATGCCCATATTTGGTGATCAGCATGTCCATATTTGGTGATGAGAAGCAATTTTATTGACAGGAAATATATGCAAGGAAATGAGGTAGGAAATAAGATACAGCAAGCAGACACGTGATCCGTTTCGTAGCAAAATACGCTTGTTTTAATTTACTGCTATAAGAACGCTAGTTACAAGAGAAGCATTCACAAGGCCAGAGCGTTGGTTGAATAGTGCACAGTACACTATATTATAGCAGCTTTCTCTTTAATTTACTAGCAAAAAAATGTAAAAAAAATTGGCAGTTAACTGCAGAATAGTATCTGACCATATATTTTATTTTTCAGAATCTTTAAACTAAAATCTTGTGAAATTTTAAAACAAGCGTAAAGCTTATCTTTTTCTACTATCTTTACTAAACTTTAATTCAACATGGACGATGATACTGTAGCACTCGTAGTCGACAATGGATCAGGAATGTGCAAAGCCGGTTTCGCTGGAGATGACGCCCCGAGGGCAGTTTTCCCGTCCATTGTAGGACGACCCCGTCACCAGGTAACTTTCAATTAAGTTTAGTTTAGTTTTTTGTTTAGTTTTTTGTTTTTCCACGATAAAAACATAAATCAGGATTATTGAAAAAAAAATGGAAAAAAACGGCAAAACGACAGTCGTTAGAACACGTCTAAAAACAAGCAGTAATTTTATACAATTCGGTAAAATTTGTAGAAAACATAATATAATTTAGTTTAAGATTTTTAACCCTAACGATTGTAATTAGGGCGTTATGGTCGGTATGGGTCAAAAAGACAGCTATGTAGGTGATGAAGCACAGAGCAAGAGAGGTATTCTTACTCTTAAATATCCAATTGAACACGGTATCGTAACAAACTGGGACGATATGGAAAAGATCTGGCATCACACGTTCTACAACGAGCTTCGTGTCGCACCAGAAGAGCACCCAGTTCTTTTAACCGAAGCCCCACTTAACCCTAAGGTAAGCTGTCCAACTTATTTAACAAGTTTTTCATATTTTTATTTATCTAAATCATATTTCTTATCCAAATTATGTTTAAGATCTTTCATTTTTTTCCTATTTCTTATTAATCCAAAGCATATTTCTTATCCAAATTATGTTTATGGCCGTTCATTTTTTTCCTATTTTTATTAATCTAAATCATATTTCTGTACAAGCTAACTGTAAAACGATCATCTAAATTATGTTTAAGACTTTTCAGTTTTTCCTATTTATATTAATCCAAATCACATTTCTTTACAGGCCAACCGTGAAAAGATGACCCAAATCATGTTTGAAACCTTTAACGCCCCAGCTATGTACGTTGCAATCCAAGCTGTGCTTTCCCTATACGCCTCTGGTCGAACCACCGGTATCGTCTTGGACAGTGGTGACGGTGTATCCCACACTGTCCCCATCTACGAAGGCTACGCCCTTCCCCATGCTATTATCCGTCTAGATTTGGCTGGGCGAGATCTTACCGATTACATGATGAAGGTCTTGACCGAGAGGGGTTATTCATTCACCACGACCGGTAAGAACGTTTTAACACACATCTTCATTTATCAATTGTAACTGATTTTTTAATTATATCATCTATTTTATATCTATATTATATCTATTTTTTCCCATATTAGCTGAGTAAAATTTTCTGATTTTCTAATTATATTTACTATTTTATATCTATATTATATCTTATTTTTCTCCATATTAGCTGAGTAAAATTTTCAGATTTTTTAATTATATCATCTATTTTATATCTATATTATATCTATTTTTCCCTATATTAGCTGAGCGTGAAATCGTACGTGACATTAAGGAGAAACTTTCCTACGTCGCTCTTGATTTCGAGCAAGAAATGCAAACTGCTGCCAGCAGCAGCTCTCTGGAGAAAAGCTATGAGCTCCCAGACGGACAGGTAAATTTAAATATTTTACAAACCGAACTTTTATATTAAACTAACTAAACTTTATTTTGGATTACAAAAGAAAAATATTTTGGATTTAAAAATAATTTTTTTGACTAAAATTTTTTGGACAATTAATTTATTTTGGAGTTAAAAATAACATTTTTTGGACTTTAAAATTAAAATGTTTTTGGACTTAAAATATTTTTTTTGGACTTAAAAATAATTTTTTTGGACTTAAAATTATTTTTTTGGCTTAAAACCAAACTTTATTTTAGACTTAAAAAATTTTTTTTGGATTAAAAAATACAACTTTTTTGGATTTAAAAATGACATTTTCCAACCCATAGGTCATCACCATTGGAAACGAACGATTCCGTTGCCCAGAGGTTTTGTTCCAGCCAGCTTTCATTGGTATGGAATCCGCTGGAATCCACGAGACGACATACAACTCCATCATGAAGTGTGATGTTGATATCCGCAAGGATCTATACGCCAACACCGTGCTCTCCGGAGGTTCCACTATGTTCCCTGGTAATTTAGTTTTTTTTTTGCTTCTTCAATACATTTTACATTAATTTATATGTTTGCTCCTTTAATACAATAAAGAAGAATGCCATAATTGATATATTGCTGTTATACATACATTATACTTTAAATTACCTTTTTGCTCCTGTAATACATTAAAGAAGAAAGGCATAGTTATTTTGCTGTTTCATATATTATACTTTAAATTATTGTTTTTCTTCTTCAATACATTAAAGAGAAGAGCAAAATTTCTTTTCTGTTTTATATACTTTACTTCAAATTATACTTTTTGCTCCGGTAATACATTAAAGAAGATAGCCATATTTATTTTGCTGTTATATATACTTAACTTTAAGTTATTGTTTTTTTCTTCAATACATCAAAGAGAAAGGCATAATTATTTTGCTGTTATATATACTATACTTTAATTTATTTTTTGGCTCCTTCATTACATTAAAGAAAAATTGCATAATTATTTTTGGTTATGAACACAGGATAAAACGCCAAACACTTAGTAAATACACACGGTATGAAGGACAAAAAATGACGTGGCGGTTTAACCTTACTTTTATTAACAATTCCGTCATTCGTGGCTAATAATCCTATATTAGCTTTCTTTTTGATGTAAACTCGTTTTCTAGAAAGCACTGTCGCGTCACAAATTTAGCTGTGACATCATAATTTAGGTATGACATCGCTATTTAGTCTTTCAACATCGATAACATTCGACGGTTTTAAATAATAGACACTACGACTGGATTTTAATCTAACCTCATTTTCAGGCATTGCTGACAGAATGCAAAAAGAAATCGGCGCTCTAGCTCCACCTACCATGAAGATCAAGATTATTGCTCCTCCGGAGAGAAAATACTCCGTCTGGATCGGAGGATCCATTCTCGCATCTCTCTCCACCTTCCAACAGATGTGGATCAGTAAACAAGAATACGACGAGTCCGGCCCGTCTATTGTGCACCGCAAATGCTTCTAAATGCATTCTTATAATTGAAGCAAGAATTTAACTTATATCGCTTTGAAGCTTCGTAATTACGTTAATATATGGTGGTTTGAAAGGACCAACTTGCCGCAATTTGACAACTCTTCTTTTACGTACTTTAACACAGCATCCTATACGCAGTTATTTAACAATATTTTGATTACCACTGTAGCCCCAGTATTATTATCGGTAATAAAAGCACCGGAAGCTACATATATCTAGAATTATTCAACATGTTGCACTGAAAATAAATTTACTCGGGTGTAAAGTTTGGTTTTTATGATATACATGTACTTAACCGAAACGGAAAGTCGTTTTTAGAATAGGATAGGATAATCATGTTTATTTCGTGAATAGGAAAACCAAGGGGTTAACACACGGGCAAACGCCTATCCTATTCTATACTAGGATGTGTTCAATTATACGTGTTCTTTATTCAACTTGATTTTAAACCAGGAAATGTTTCATTACGAGATTCGCTCTCTTATAGAATATACTTTAAGCATTATTCATCGAACACTGATTTTAAGCAACGACTATTAATTGCCTTGTTTGTCACAACCGACCGGTTTCGATCATATAACCATACGACTAAAGGTAAGACGTGCATTATCTAAGTCTGCGCAGGAGCATGTTTACATTTTACCCCGATTTACACTTGCATTATCTAAGTCTGCGCAGGAGCATGTTTCCATTTTACCCCGATTTACACTTTTTCTTTTTTTTTCGTTTAAATTAAAAAAAAAGAATGAAAAAGAAACAATAAATGTTACTGCACCTTTGAAGTATTTTTTTGGTTCATTGATTCTTTTTGGTTGGTTAGTTCCTATGATTTGTCCTTGCCAACTCACCTTTTTTTTATTTGTATTGCCCTTTTCGAGTTCGGCTGCGAGGAAGCAGCATATTCTTTAGTTAATTGGTATAAGGAGTGAATAGTCAAAGAAGCAACGGACGCGCAATTGTTAAGGTATTATTTTGTATTATATATAGTTTTTCTTTTTTATATCGTCTCGCACTAATTTTCGTTTTTCTTAGTTGCCGCTTTCACACCAAATAAAGGAATTGGAAAGAGCGCGTCAACTCTGTGACCGCAACAATAAAAGTTTGATAATATATATATATATTAACAACAGTCACGGATGTGGTATAAGTGTAAATGAATTGCAATTACGATCACTATTTACAATTTAAAACGATTGGAGGCAGGTTAAAAACTTGACAGGATACATTTTTAATTTTTTAAAATTAAAAAATTGTAATTTAGCTAAACGTTTAATACATATTCCATAATGTTTTTATAAATGCAAGTGCGGCTTTTCAAGAACGGTTTCATTTTTATTGATTAAAAATTAACTAACATTGGAGTATTGTGCTTAGTAGTGCACACTCAATTAAGAATTATAACAGAAAATTCACCATACAACCAAACATGCTTAAAATGATATCCTATACATAGTATAGTGAGTAACATTTAAAAGTATTTCGGAAAGAATATCTAATTAACTTAATGTACACTAACATAACGTATAACACAAAGAAAACTTATATGTGTATATACATATATAATGACACAACTATCACTCCGAGTTTAGTTAAAAGAGCTGTTCATGTATCCATTCTTCTTGGAGTTCTTCAGCGGAATTTCATTCATGTACTGATTCCACGGATCGCCGTTGGTTTGGCCGTTGTTGTGGGCATGGCCGTTGTTCTGTAGTGGCACTCGCGGTTTATACAATATTTTTTGCACATTGTATTAAGTTATATTAAAAGCTTGCAATATACCAATAAAGAAATCTTTTGTAAAGAGTCGGATTGCGATTTAATCGAGTTTTGGCTGAGTTCTGTTAGTTGGGGAACCTCATGCCAGAATTAGTGCCAGCACCAGGCGCAAACCCAAGGCTAACCTAAGAATTTTAAGGAAGATCCCCACAGTTCTGACATATTAAGTAACATTATTAGTTGTAAATCTTGTTACCATTTAGATCTAGGATTTAAGTCATAAGAGTTTAGCAAAGTTTTAAAATAAAAAAACACGGAGCCGTGTCGTGAAGATATAATTTTCCGAAGTGGAGTTTGTCGACCATGCGTTAACAATCTTTATTCTTAAACCTCTTCTAAGTGTACACTATATGTTTTAAGCAGAAAAATGGATTCCCGAACTAACATTCCAAACTTGATATCTATATATTTTCTATATAAAACGGTTCGCATGGTTACCTAACCCCCATGGTTTATCATATACAAAGCGTATAAGTTTAGTTTTTGCAAGAAACTTATAGGTTCGCGAGTTCCCTTTGATAAAAACCCACATTGAACTTTGCCCCGTACAGCACTTAATATAACTGTATATATTTCATTACAAAAAAAATAGTTATAAGGAAATCGTAACTTCTCAGAATATTAGGATAGGATATCCATGCTTATCCCCGTGAATGGGAAAACCAAGGGAGTTAACACACGGACAATCGTCAGATCACCTCGCGCCCACCATCGGGTTACCGGAGCGATTACAGTGTGTTGTATATGATTCATTCGTTCCTTCAATTTGGTAGAACCCATTAATACCGCTGGGTTAAGGCAATGTCCGTAAAGTGTCATGCCCAAGGACACAACCGACTATGAAGGAAAACTACAAGGAACTTTTACCCCCACTGCAGCACTTACAAAGAATAAAACTGGATATATTTCATTACAAAAAAGTTAGTTATAAAGAAATCGTATCTTCTCAGAATATTAAGTAGTTTGTATCAGAAAGTCACCAAGTTTCCGTTGCTACTCGCTTTCTTTTTCTTCTTTGGTTCTGAAGCCGTAACCGCGACCAAGACACCCGTGATAAAGTAGCCAACTCCGGCGCCCGCTACAACCGATATAGCCAACCATACGTTGTACGCCATCACTATCAGCATCAAGAAATAGGCGATGGCGACCTTTAAATATATGATGTGGGTGTATTCATATGCTAGTGTATTCGCGTACAAGTTCGTTAACCTTTCTGTTCACCGTGAATTTTTTAACTTCCTAACATGTTATTTTAAACATTAGAAAACTAGGACAATATATCATCAAAAAATAAACTAATCAAAAAAGTAAAGAGGTGAGTCTTGAGTGATTGCCCTTAGGTTTACCCTTGGTTTTCCCATTCACAGCGGATAAACCATAAATATTTTATCCTATTCAAGTTTAGGTTCTCTGAGCCATTACAGTGTGCTGTATACAACATGACATTGCGTTATTATTAAACCACCCAGTTCAACTAATCTCTGTTAAATAACTTTCTTATTCTAGACTGCTGACATCGAGTTAAAACTCTTCGTTTAAACATTAAACGCTCCTATACCGTCGTAATCCACGTTGTTAAACTTTCTAGACAAATTTGGGTAAACTGTGTCAGCACTTTTAGCTTTTTGCTGCTTTCGTGCGCCTTGTTTTCTGGTAGAATGATAAGATAGGATACTCCGCGTGAATGGGAAAACCAAGGGGGTTAGTTAACACACGGGCAATCGTCAGATTACCTCGCGCCCACGGTCGGGTTACGGAGCTAGTGCATTGTGTTGTGTATGATTCACACGTTCCTTTAATTTAGTAAAACCCAATAATCCGCTGGGTTCAGTGTACGGTCGTGTGACCTAATGGTTAACGCGACCGATACATAAACCAACTATATATAAAAAAAAAACGGTGTAAGGGACGAGCCCGTCATGGGTTCGAAACTTAACCCGATAATAAAAAAAACGATACCATGGTGAGATTTGAACGTTTTTACCTGAACCATGTGTAAAATGGTCTGAACGACGTGAAAGAGCCAAAACTTGGGAGATTTATAGGAAATGGTGTAGCATTCCAAGTCGTCGTCCTCTTGGCAACAGTCGCTGGTCGAAGGAATGAACTGTAAACGTGGATTCGGTGAATTCGTTTGCACTGGGTTAGAATAGAATAGGATAATATAGGATGTTCATGTTTATACCCGTAAATGGGAAAACCAAGGAGTTTAACAAACGGGCAATCGTCAGAACACCTCGTGCCCACCGTCGGGTTACCGGAGCTATTGCGGTGTATTGTGTATGATTCACACATTCCTTCAATTTGGTAGAACCCATTAATCCACTGTGTTCAGGCAATGTCTGTTAAGTGTCTTGCCCAACAACACAACCGACTAGCTAGAGACCATTTTCACTCCTGCAACTTTGAAAAGGCAACGCTATCAACCGCCAGACTAACCGGCCGGGCAGAGGCTAGGGTAGGATATGTTACGATATTAATGTTCTATCCCAGTGCTTCGCAACCAATGTGCCGCGACGCACTACTGTGCGCAAGACATTGCTAGGTGTGACGTGAAAAAATAATATTTACCGCCACAGGGGTTAGCTAGGTGCGCCACACTTAAATTTACGACAGAGTGTGCATAGATCATAAACTACTAAATGGTTAGTGTCTAGTTCGTTCTTTTGTAACGTTGTAACGTTAGTTTTACATTAACTTTCGATAAGCAAGAGCGCTCAAGAAACAGTAATTTGGTTATGTGGAAAATTCGGTGATGAAATGATTTAAATTAAACTTTTAATTTTCCATATTTTTCCTAAATTGTTTGAGTGCTTAGCATATTGTTTTGAATCCCCGTGCAAAGTGCGCTCGTTTGTTTCTTAATTGGTCTCGGGTGCGCCACGAGGTCAAAAAGATCGAGAACCACTGGTTTAATGTCTGTAAAAAAGCAAGAATCGGATAGATGATTATCCCGACGTTCCAAGAACGGGTTCGACCGAACCCATGCGAACCTTTTAAATCCCATCACTGCTTATACAGCCATTTGCCATTATAGTATATTTCAAGTGTTTACATCAAACTAAAACGTTTAGTCGATTAGCTTGTTTATTTGATCACTAATCTTATCTGTAGTGTCGAATTTTCAACATTAAAAAACGCGTTCGTTTGAAAACTTACTGATCTGACTTTATTTGCGTACATCTTCTTGGCCCACTGTTGACGCATGTACTTCAGTAGTTCGTACAAGATACCAATACCAGCGACACCGACACACGATCCGATGAGCGCTGTAACATCAAGTGCTAGGTCAAAATAATGTAAACATGGGCCGAATAGTGTAGGGTTGGTTATGTACAAGTTGTACGGTCTTATTAACAACAAATTCCATATACGAATGTCATGTTTATCTCTGGGTTGGGGAAAACCAAAAATCATTAACGCCATGTAAAACATTAAAACTATGTCTAACTCTTTCCCAAACACATAGAATGGAATAGAATATTCATGTTTATCCCCGTGAGTGGAAAAACCAAGGAGGCTTACACACAGGCAATCGTCTTTACCTCGCACTCACTGTAGGGTTACCAGAGATATTGCAGTATGTTGTATAATTGAGACCTTCCTTCAATTTAGTAGAACCGATTAATTCGCTGGGTTCAAGCAATGTCCGTTAAGTGCCTTGTCCAAGGACACAACCGACTAGCTAGGGACGAGTTTCTAACCTGCAACCCTTCGGTTGAAAACATTAACCCTAGTCCTATCACTAAACCGGGCGCCCTTAACATAATTATACCGTGCAGTTTCCCTCCTTTTAAATTTTTCACAAGATATTGGTTCCTAAAACTAGTTAGATTCCAACGTCTAACTGTTAGACGAAAATAACAATCAAAAAGAAATACCTCCCGAGTCTTTTATCTCCCATTCGTAGAAAAGTACAGTGACTGGTAGGTTAAAGTTAAAGTACATGGTCATCATCATCATATGCATGCTCATATCCATATCCATGTCCATGGTTGAATTCATATCCATGTCCATGGTTGAGTTCATGTTCATATCCATTCCAGGCGTGGAGTTCATAGTCATACCAGGCATATTCATCATGACTATCGTGTTCGACTAGCTAAAATAAGTAAATAATATCTCGATTAGGTCTACATCTATTTCTATAATGAAGTTAGGATAGAATATTCATTTTTGTCCCCGTGAATGGGAAAAAATAGTTGGTGTGATTTATTATCCCGATGTTGTAAGCTAATTTTAAGCAAAGTCGGTTAGGTAAATAATATGAAAGATTTTGGGATTGTTTCGTTATTATTTCTTTGTCCTATCTTGGAAATTGGAAATACCTGTACCAGCTGACTAATGGTAAACATAGATGATAAGTAATTAGTTATTTCGCATTTTATAGCCTCGTCTGGCATAAACCTAACTATACTTTTCTTTTTTTATATTGGCATGTTTTAACGACTATATAGCTTTTCCGTTTTATTTCTAATATATACCTACAATATGGCTTCTTTCTATGTGTTAGGCAAAAAACACACTGTAGTCTGTCGCTTAATATACAACTTTTAATATCACCTTCCTGTAAATCAAGTCCTGTTTTGCCAATAAAGGCAATATTGTGCCTCGGTACAGTTCATACGTTAGATGCGATATACAGATTTAATAAGTTACCGATTAGAAGGTTTAAGTGTCTGCTGTGGGTATTAAAACTGCCAGCAAAGCAATTTCCAGTGGCGCAATAACTTACTTTCGTACCTGAACAAATATTACGTGTTTATCTTGATGATGAATTGCACTTTTGTTGAATGCTATTATCTGTGTCCCGAAAACAGTGAATCAGCTTTATCAATTATTTTCAGATAATAATTATATACTTATGCGCGTCGTTAAATTTATAAAGTGTTAATTACCTCTCTGAGATTGACATTTCAGACAATTTGTAGCCCGACATTTAAATAATATGCTGATTTATACTTATTCGGGCGGAATGGTTAAATACAGTGATGGGATTCGGTACGCATGGGTTCGGTCGAACCCGTTCTTGAAACATCGGGATAATCACCGATCCGATTCTTGCTTTTACTACAGACATTAGAACTTTTAGGGAACCTGTTATTAGTAAGTACGATATAAAAGAGAACCTGCTCCAAAAATTTTGAATCCCATCACTGGTTAAATGTTTTTCCGAATGAGTAAGTGTTCTTTGAGCTGAATGTGCCATTAATGTCCCACACTGGGATCCGATGAATATATGTTGACTTCACTTATTCATGTTTATCCCCGTGAATGGGAAAACCAAGGAGGTTAACAAACGGGCAATCGTCAGATCACTTCGTGCCCACCGTCGGGTTACCGGAGCTATTGCAGTGTGTTGTGTATGATTCACACGTTCCTTCTAATTGGTACAACCTATTCATCCTCCGGATTCAAGCAATATCAGTTAAGTGCCTTTCCCTGGGACAACGAATTATCCGCGACTAGTTTAGAACCCCCAACCATTAGGCTGATACTAAACCACCAAGCTAAGTGGTCGGATAAAGACGTGACGAGTCCATCACACATACTTAGTCCGGTTAAACAGACGAATTGTGACCAAATGGCGCACGATACCAATATAAGTAAAGATATTGTTACAAAACAGTCTTAGTAACGAACCAGCCGATTAGTCCGGTGAAAAGGCGACGTGACTATAGCTACGTGTACCATGTAATATATATTTTAAACGATGCTAATATTTAATCATTTTAAAATTCACTCATTCAAGGTGAAAGTATATCGATCAAAATAAACATTTGCACAGAGATTACGTAAACGTTTGTCATATGACGTTCGTTTTTATTATGTACCCGGTTTTTAAACTGGTCTCTGCATGATTTTCTCCCTATCGTTAAATACACAAATGAAATCATTAGTTTTTACAGATTTTTCAAATACATTAAATTTTATTTAAGGGAAAATAATTAAATTTCATGAATTGGCTTTAAATTGAAACCAATTGGTTCGAGTTAACTTATATATATATATATTCCTACAAGTCCCGGGTTAAATCAAGTCTAAGTCCCGGGTTAAACCAATTCTTCAAATAGGATAGGATAATCATGTTGATCCCGTGATTGGGAAAACCAAGGGGGTTAACACACGGGCAATCGTCAGATTCACTTGCGCCCACCGACGGGTTACCGGAGCTATTGCATTGTGTATGATTCACACAATCCTTCAATTCAGTAGAATTCATTAATCCGCTGGGTTCAGGCAATGTCCGTAATGTGCCTTGCCCAAGGACACAACCGAAAACCTTCGTCTGAAAGGCGACCCACTAAACTTGCCAGACTAATCGGTCGAACTCGAGGTGATCTAACGACTGTCCGATTGATTATTGCCCTTGCGTTTTTCATTTACCGGGATAAAACATAATTATCCTACAATCAAGTCAAGTCTACTTAAAGAAGAAAATTCCAAAATGTACCGAACTAAAACGTGGCCCAATATTACGAATCAGAATCAGATTGCAAATTTAGAAATGCACTAAAACCATAGCAAAATTAAGCGATTTCGATCAGCCAGTCGAGATATCTACAGAGGTAATATGATATTCAGTTCAGTCTTGACGTCAATTTAGTCTTGTTAAATTGGAATACCAAACTCACAGAGTTCTCTTAAGCTATTTTTTGTACACGAAATAACCAGAGTAATTTTCTTCAAAAAAAATTATATTAAAGAAGGGTAAATTTTAATGAAGCAATGGGTATATAAGGTATGTAAGATTATAAAGAGAAGAATAGTGCAGAACCAATACACATAATTTAATCTGCACTTGAAAATCATCTTACAAACATTTATGGTGATAGTATTTTCGTCCGACTGTACAATGTAATAGGATGCACGAATGTAACAAGACACAAGCCAAGAAACACAGAATCTATCACCAAAAAACTCCCGTTAAATACTTGTACAACCAAGATGTTGATCGGATAAGACAGCAACGAAACTACGGAAGAAACGCCCAACGCTAGACCATTTAGTTTTCCAAAATGACGACTTGGAAATGTTGTGGCGATAAACGAACCGTTGCCGGCGTAAAGAAAGGTTCGAGCAACATTCTGCACAACAAAAGTGACGTATTGAACTTGTAGGATGGGGATTAGAACTAGAATCGAGAAAATAGTTGACATGACACAAGTTGACGTTATTGTGAAACACATTCCACGTTTTCGGACAATGTTGCTGGATGTAGTGGATACTTTCCGATAATAACGGGTCATAAAGTCGGTCATTAGTCCGCTGAAGGGCGCAAAAAAGATACCAGTTAGCTGAATGAAACCAAACACCGTAATATATGCGCTCTGAACTGTACGGTCTGTTGTCAATGTTGCAAGCCATTGATTCAATGTGGCGTAGAAAGTGTAAATCCTGAGCTGAAGTATACTGAGATACACTACATTGAGCCAGTATGATAGATCTTTCAGACATGATGTGAAGGTAATGTCTTCTTCTTCGCAAGTCTGGACCTTTAGTAGAGGTGTTGCCTCCGATACGGAAGGCGTAGCGGTGTCGTGCTCACTCGACGTTTGTGATGAGTCATCCAAAGACTTTTGATTATTGAAATCCAAATTCTTGTCGGAATTGCAACATTCTATCAATCCATATTGAAAGTTGTCAGGCGGGCAAAACGGCACATGCATTCTTGGCATTAAACCGAAAGTATAGAGAAGTGAAAGAAGCAAGAGAGCACCATAGAATACAAATATTTCAGTTATTGAAGCCCCGAACTGGTAAGCTGTTTTCATTATAACCATAACTGC
Organism: Ciona savignyi; assembly: GCA_000149265.1. Taxonomy (NCBI): domain Eukaryota; kingdom Metazoa; phylum Chordata; class Ascidiacea; order Phlebobranchia; family Cionidae; genus Ciona; species Ciona savignyi. The sequence goes on from CH003255.1 coordinate 263,635, forward strand.
GGCGGAAGAGTCAAACGCTCCGTAAATGATAGAAATCATGGTAGCCTGGGCTGCTGTGCAGAAATAACCTATCGTTGTGTTAGAAATAAGGATCGAAAAACTGCTCACGGCCATGATTGGCATCGCAATGTAGATCAACCACGACATTTGGGCTGTTGATAGCGCCACAGCGGCACAGGCAGCGATAAATGCGAGTATTCCACACGAACGGAACTTCCAATTACCGAATCTGTCATACAAGTAACCCAAAGGGAAAGTACAAACCCCACCAAGCGTAGTCGACAACGTGTAGACAAAGTTCAGAGAAATATCTTGACTGGGACATGGGAGAAAAGTAGGCTGGGTTGAAGTGATGTTTACAACGGAACTGCTGGTCGATTCGTCTATTCCACACTCCGACGTGAAGTAGTTCTCTCGTTTGAAAATAAAATCCAGTGAAGGCCAACCAAAAATAACACCACCAAATAACAGTGTATCCATTATCGCAATTGCAACAGAAATAATTCGTTTAGCTTTCATTTTAACTTTTCACGATCTTCCAAATACTTCAAGTATATAATCTAACTAGTCGTTTGGGTCTGTAAAAGAAGCAGTATTAGAATGTAGCTAGTACAACACAATCTTTCTCTAATCTGTCCATTTTGTTGATATGTTATAAACGAGTATAAGATCTTCAGTTAAATGAGAAGACCGGAGTTATTACAGTGTTTTATGTATGATAGATACGTTACTCAATTTAGTAGAACCCATGTTCAGGCGATGTTAGCTCCGGTAACCCGACGATGGGCGCGAGGTGATCTGACGATTGCCCGTGTGTTAACCCCCTTGGTTTTCCCATTCACGGGGGTAAAGATGAATATCCTATCCCTATCCCTATCCTATGTCCGTTAAGTGTCTTGTCCAAGAATACACAGAGTAGATAGCGACCAGTTTCGAACCTTCAGCCCTTAGGGTGAAAGGCGACGTACTTAGCCGCTATAGACTTACCTGTCGGACTAATATATTGGATAACATATTTACGTCTTAAACTCGTGAATGATAGGAATTTTGTTAGATTAGACACTCGACGACATTGGGGTAAATGCCAATGCACTAACTACGACAGATACGTCTGGTGGGTTAGGGCGTTGCCTTTCAGCCGAAGAGTTGCTTGTTCGAAACTGCTCGCTTACTAGTCGGTTGTGTCCTTGGGCAAGGCACTTCACAGATATTGCCTGAACCCAGCGGATTAATAGGTTTTACCAAATTAAAGGAATAAATCATACATAACACATTGCAATCACGCCAGTAACCCGACGTTTGGCGTGAGATGATATGACGATTACACATGTGTTAAGCATTGGTTTTCCCAATTACAGGGATAGACATAAATATCCTCTACCATGTAATTTGTTTGAGGCTATACAAGAATACCCAACGGTACAAGTGCCGCGCTATCAAACGCTACCAATTCCTACAAGCGCTATGCTGGATTTAAGTGCGTGTTCTTCTTTATTAAAAAGTGCGAAGATCCTAAATAATCTACTTCTAACCTTCGTTACTTTGTATATTACCATGATTTTTTGTACATGTATTCAAAAGCTTGCTCGTCTATTCAACAACGTATGTCGTATATTATACACTGAAGACTTTCAATCTGCAGGCCAACAAATTGTCGCTAAAAAAACTTCCTTTTATATTTTCATCAATACAGCTGCTTCTATCTGTTTATTCTTAGCCTTGTTATAAACATTTTCTACACTAACATAATATGAACCAATTTTGGCTCAAACTAAATGCGTTTGTTCACCGTTTCGCAGACTTGACAAGTGAAGCAAATGTCCTAAGAGTTCCTTTTAGCGACAGGAAACTGATAAGCTTTGACCGGCGGCACCTTGTAAGATCTTTCTGCTTTGATTACATGTCACTTACACGCAAATCGCTTTTGCGCCCCTCATATAACATACGACGTTGCAAAACGAAAGAAGACTTGCTCTGAAACGCGCCGTTCGATATAAACAAAACCAAATTGGGATAATTACACATATACCTGTTTTTTAGCAAAATACCAGATAACGTCAATCACCACCGGAACACATGTTAACTGTTTCAATATGTGTTAAATATGCAAACAGCGTACTAACCACATTCGGTATATTGAATACTCAGTTTATGTAATTTGTTTCTGTAGCAGAATGTTTTTTCTCATTTTTGGTTATTTTTATTGCGATGAAGGGTTGTGCGGATAATTTTTCAAGAATTTTACTTCGAATGGCCTTGATGAATACCAGCAAAGGTTTCGATACAGGCTGTAAAGCTGATTTGTGTTATAGGACCAAAAATGTTCTTCTCTCGGTATCCACGGGTCTTTTCCTTTATATTTTCAATTTTTGGGGAGGTGTGAAGGTCTAGATGTGTTGTTGGACACTTATGCATACGGAAGACGTAAAAAACTTACCAATCCTAACCATCCTTGATTGTCAAACATTGGTGAAAGAAGTTGAGGCGAACAAAAGAGGGTCATCCAAGTCTTCAAAAGTGACATATTTAGGGAACGTATAGGATATTCATGTTTATCCCCGTGAATGGGAAACCAAAATGGTTAACAAACGGGCAATCGTCAGATTACCTCGTGCCAACCATCGGGTTACTGGAGCTATTGCAGTGTGTTGTGTATGATCGACACGTTCCTTCAATTCGGTAGAACCCATTAATCCGCTGGGTTTAGGCAATTTCCGTTAAGTGACTTGCCCAAGAACACAATTGACTAGCTAGCGAACAGTTTCGAAGCTTCAACCATTCGACTGAAAGGCGACGCGCTTAACCACTAGACTAAAATGTCGGACTTTTGATCTGATTTTTACTTAAAGCAGCAATATGTAAACTGGTTGGGCCTTAAATGTTTTAATTTACAGTGGGATATTTTGCTGGAACATCAACCAGTGAATTCCAATATGTACAAAGAATTTCGGTCATCACCAGTGACACTGTTTCTGGTGAAATCTGCAGATTAACCACCAGCATACGACAGAAACCGTTTAAACTTTGACAGCAGTTTAACAGACTGCTAACCTTGGTATTTTATTCCGGCCCGCCGGATGTTATCGACATATTGCCACAAGAGCGATGTTACAGCTAAATTTGTGCATCCCTTAACGCAACAGTGCTTTCTGGTTTTAACCAGTAATGTACTGTATTTCTTGGTTTAATGTTTCTTATCAACAGTAACTATATGTGAGTGGCGACTCAATCACCTAGCCGCCAGTCTAAAAATCAAATAACTTAGGCCCCGAATTCAAAAAGTGTGCCACCCCTGTTTTATAGCCACTACCATTTACAAAAATGACTTTCGGTTTCGGTTAAGTAACGGTATATCATAAAAACCAAACTTTACATCCGAGTAAATTTATTATCAGTGCAACATGTTGAATAATTCTAGACATATGTAGCTTCCGGTAAAACTGGGGCCATCGTGGTTTCAAAAAGTTTGCCTATCACTGGCATAAGAGTAACATTAAAAACGGAAAACATAGAGTTCAGTAATCAATTGTTTTACTAAATCTCATTCCTTACGTCATATCTAATAGTTATACAACTTTGTATGGATAACAAAAAAATCGTCTTGTCAAAATGGATCAAAATTTTCGAACATTTTATTAGGATTAGTGACGGCTAAGTTATCATGACGTCATCTATCCTATTAGCCGAGTGCTAAGTTGCGTTTGATGGTATTAAAACGCTGATGTCGTATTTTGCCCATGGTGTCGCCAGGCGCACGATATTTTAAATTTGAATGCAAGGTCCCAAAGGATTATACGGTCGTGTGGCCGAATGGTTAATGCGACCGATACATATACCGACCAATACAAAAAAAGTGACGAGCCCATCATGGGTTCAAAACTTGGCTCGGTATAAAAAAAACGTCCTAATGAATGGTACGGTCGTGTGGCCGAATGGTTAAGGCGACCGATATATATATATAATAAAAAACGGTCCTAAAAAAAGAAAAAAAAACAATGTCCCAAAGAATTTTGGACAGAATAAATTTTTCGTTTCTAACATTCTTGAGTGATATTCAATTTAACCTGTTCTCACTGTTATTGCGTTCCAATAAAGTCATTGAAAACGTCTTTCGATCGTAAACTCGGTCCAGCTGTGGTAACAATCACACGGTGTTTATTTGAACAACGATCGGATACCTATCTGTGACGTCATTCTATTCCGTTAGATCCGATACTCGGAATTGCGGTTCAAAGATACCCTATGACAACCCAATAATTTGAGGCTTTTTTGTTGGTCGAATCGGCTACGGGCGTCGTCTGCCTTGGGATGGAACAGATGTGAAATATCGATTGAAACGCCGTTCTGTTTACCAGCGCCTGTTTGTTGACAAAGCCACTGACGCTAAGCTTCTTGGCTTGCTTCAAAGCCCAAACGCGCTTTACTAATGCATAAATCCCGGATCGGATTAGCAAGATCCATTCGAAAATAAACGGAGGAATGTCGCACTGGTCGCTAGAGACACTATGTTAATTGTTCCAGCGCTCACTGGGAGCGGAAAAACTCTCAGTTCTCCCATTCCTATGTTATTATACCTAATCCTTGTATAATTTCTGCAGTTAGCGAATTTGCGTTCTGCGTTTGCCCACGATAAATCTATAGATCAATGGAGTTTTTGTTACTTTTGTACACATAACATGCATGAATTTAATTTTAATTATCCATGTTGACAGCCATCGTTTTCAGGTTTGTTGATAATCGATCTTGTTATATTCGGTTTGCACAAAATTATCCGAAAACATTGTTTAAACATCTACAAACTTGTCAAAACGGTTTTTAAACTAAAACCAAAGAAAAATGGGTCGTGTATATGCTTTACAAATTTGCGGTGTTTATAGCGACCGTGGAACGCTTTATCAGGTAGGTCCTGCCCTTCTTATATTCAAATTTCACGCCAAATTCTGTGTGATTTGTCATGGGGCTTTAGATTTGAGTCGCGAATGCTTCGAATTTCCGCTGATGCAAACAACCAGCCGAGATTTTCACATTCGCAAAAAATAAGTCTACTGTATATATATATAATTAGTATATTTGGCTATTTCCTACGGTTTCAAATTATTTAACACGAGCCAGTGGTCTACTGTATAAATCGGTCTACTACTGTATAATTATTATATTTGGCTGTTTCATACGGTTTCAAATTATACAACACGAGCCAACGGCGTGTTAGTAACATGTTTTTCGCGGTCTAGCGGCGATATGCCCTGACGTGACATGACGGTCGAAATAAAAAATTGATCATTCCTTATCGATCCTCGCCTTCGATCGAATGTATGATATTTTACCACCTTCTCTATTGATCTACAGTTCTATCTCTTTAAGGTGTGGTAAAAGGTGTCGACAAATGTCAGTAGAAAACTGTTTTTCTTTGTCAACAAATCTCAGCAGAAAACTGTTTTTCTTTGTCGACAAATCTCAGCAGAAAACTGTTTTTCTTTGTCGACAAATGTCAGTAGAAAACTGTTTTTTTGGTGTTGACAAATTTCAGTAGAAACATGTTTTTTCTTTTGTGTCGATATATCTCAGTAGAAAACTGTTTTTTTCTTTTGTGTCGATATATCTCAGTATGAAGCTGTTTTTCTTTTATTATCGGGCTATGTTTCGGACCCATATGATTAGTTCGTTATTAAGTCTGTTTTTTTCATATAATTTAGTAAATGTATCGATTGAACCATTCGGCCACACCATAGTACTAAGTGAAAGCTGAAATTCAGGAATATGTGAACAAAATTCCAGCGCACGATCAAAAAACTGGAAGCGAGGGTAATTGTCAATGAATTCGATATTTTGGTGACTTATAAGCCGAAAAACGATTTCAGACACTGCGGTTAAAGCAATGTAAAAGGAAATGTGGTGGATTAGTAGAACGTATCAATTAAGAACACCGAGCGCGAAAAGGGATTTACACAAGCCGCACACGCGTATAATGAACCAGTCGCCTCTGACCGCAGGCAGCTAAGCGGCATGCGAGCTCGTGTTTTGTGGAAACAACGGTAAACCAAAAATGATATGCCAATGAAACTGCCGATTTGAATTTTCGCAGAAAAGCGAAGCCTTTAATCTCTATCAGGCATATCTTGGCGTGTTCGGTATTTACTTGGTGAGGGTTGCGTAAACATATTTAATGCATGCAGGTGTGAATACAATTTTACTTATCTATTTAAGGATCAGTTTATGAAACACAACCGAGATAAATAGAACAGCCCTATAATTTGCTAATGATCAAGATTTTGTGTTGAAGTTTAGATCAGTGATAACATCTTTAAGAGACAATATCCTGGATCAGTTTACGCGCTCCTATTTTAAAGCTGAAATATTAATTGGAATATTTTATGCATGGCCCTTCGGGTGGGCCGGGAAATATAGCTTGTTTGCTCTGTCAATTCTTCCAAGCCACGAGAAAAAAAAGAGGCAGAGAGTAAATTATTAATAAGCGAGCGAGGTTGGTCTATCCTGCCGCTTCTGTCGGGCTGTAGCTCTTCGTCGCTTTCATGCTCTAAGGGGGGAAACTAAAAGGAGGGAAAGCGGGAAGGAGGAAAACTGCACACTAAAAAAAGATTATGACATTAGAGTTAGTTTTAAACATGGGATTGGAGGAAGGGTTAGTACTGGGGATGAGATTAGTGTTTAGGGCAGGTTTTAAATTAGTTTCCGTAATTTTACTGTGTAGTTTCCCTTCTTCTCTCCTTCCCGCTTTCCCTCCTTTTAGTGTTACCCTGTTCTATACTCAACGTATATATCATCCTTACCTCTGCTTTTCAGTACATTAGGTTTTGGTAAGTTTTTTCTCAAACAGCAACAGTTGATAGACGCTATGTCGCGCTCGCTACTCTACTACGTAGCTGGAGTGGTGCTGATGAAGTTCTGCATAGGATTCTCGCCTCTCTACAGAATCGCCAAATCAAACCGACCACTTTCCCCGTACGGTGTTGGAAATGAGGCGGCGCAGCAACAAACTAATACGAATGATGACTTGCTCTACAAAATTATGTTAGATCGACTCATACAAGAACTAGGAGTTGGTAAGACTGGCCATTGCTCAGCTAAACAATCCGTATAAACGTCGTGCTTTATCTACTGTATATGTCTTCGTTTTTCCATTTAAGTAAAGGATATTTTGTTTGAATCTTCTAAAAAACAATATATAATCTAAACCAAAGTTACTTAGCAATAAATACTTTATAAAGAAAAAAAATATTTTCTCTATGGACTGCATCGAATATATGCTAATTATATATAAATATCCTTTGACCAGGAGCATAGCAACTGACAGTTATCGGCTTGATGTAATATGATGATAGCCTGTTATATGATGATAGCCTGTTATATCGCTTCAAAATTTAAAAAATATTAATCGAAATAGATACCCATGTCTATTTGGGTATCTATAGACATTTATAGATTGTCCATAAAAACGATATAGACAATCTATAAATGTCTATAGATTTAGACTATATTTGCATTTTGGATGTGCAAAATCCACATTGTAATTTCCCATTAAAAACATTGTAATTTTACCATTAAAATATCGCTTTAAAAATAAAAAAAATATATATAAGAATCAATATCTTATTTGCAAAATTACAATGTTGAGTTGATCGGAACGAATTTTAAATCTATTTCCATACACAGATGAGCAAGCTAACGTAGCAGCTGCCAACCCCGCCCGCCCGATGCCAAATTCGGTGGACGAACTGACAGAACTGGAATCTGCTATCGATGACTTGGAAAAAGATGGACGATGGCTGGACGATGCAGACGTAATAATAACATTATAATTGAGATTGATTATTTTCCGGAAAAACAGACTTCGTCCTTAATAAAAGCGCTTATAGCTATACTCACCTAAAATTTTAAGGATTTTGTTATAATAACTTACATTATAATTAAGATAATTCTTTGCCGGATAAACAGACTTAATACTCGATATTAGGTGCGCGTTCACGGAAGTGTCCATAATAAAAGCCCTTAATACTATACCTAAAAAAGGATTTTGTTATCATAGTAATATACATTATAATTGAGATAATTCTTTGTCGGATAAACAGACTTAATACACAATATTAGGAGCGGGTCCAAGGAAGCGCTGAAGACCAGAAATGCTTGCTTACTTAACAAAGGCCGCTTATAGCTATCCTCACTTAAAATTTTAAGAATTTCGTTATCATAATTTTTTAGTTAAATTACTCACTTATTATTGAAATAAATTTTTTTAACCATGTAATAGGCGATGCGAAAGCAAGCGGCGGAACTAAAAAAGGACTTGTTAGTAAAACCATTTTTATATAGAATTCTGTTTATTGTAGCGTTAAATTCGGGCATACAACCGTCCAAAGGTTTATTACAGTACGATTTAAAATAGAAAACCCAAGAGTGTGTTAATTATCTGCCATGTGCAGCTGCCAGACTAAAATCAATAGACACATACGAACAACGAAAAATCGATAGGTCTTTGGGACTATTCCAACATTACCTCCAGTCCGAGTTTATTCTTTATACTGTACTGTGGCAAGAATTCCCTGATTTTATGGATTTTAACATCAAGTCTAATGAACCAACGCAAAAAAAACGTATTTGAACCGTTTTAGTATACACGCCTTGCTGACTAAATTTTGTTTAAACGCGTTATCCTAAAAAAATACTTATTGTGCTCTATGTGGGCAGAGAATATGATTTTTCTTATTTACGGCCATGTATATATATATACACATCCGTTTAATTAAGGGATGGGCAACTTTTTTAGTCGACAGGATAGATGTGGGAAAGTAAAGTTGTTAGTGGGCCGGATTATTACATAAATAGTATTCAAACAGTCTGCGGGCCGGTCAAAATTCCTCAGGGCCATATATATTGCCAGTGCCTGGTTTAATCCATTGATAGCGAGGTATACTGTCCGCCAAAATGCGATGGGTTCAAAAACAGCCACAAGCTAGCTGTATTCATTGGAAAAGTATTTAACAGACTTACTTGAACCTCGATAATAAAACAAAAGTTAAGGAAACTTTTCTAAAACACATCGATCCGCCACCCCTATTCTTTAACGAATAAACTACCCATGTGAATGGTATTTTAAGACTGCCTGGATTATTACGTTTTTGCGTTTTATTATTTAAAAGTAATTAACATAAACATATGTTAATTCATATATACCGCCCATGCGTTGTCCCACCGCTGTTATGAGCATAAACATACTATACTGTCATATATCTGTGTTTATATTCCGTAGGAATTGGAGAAGCAATTCCCGGCCAACTTTCACAACGCAAGCGACTTTAGGATGAAGATTGGAAACCAAACTTTTCAAGTTCAGGAATCCATTGACAAAAGCGAGCACGGTGGAATAGGTTGGTACATAAAAACAAAATATAAAACATAGAATATTCTGGAAAGCGAAATGACTGCGAAAACAATAACAATAAGACCAATCCCAAAAATGCCCTCGAGGTATACGGACTAGTCGTAGATTTCCCACCCACGAAGACATATTTGAGGAACAGAAAATAGGCGGGTTAATGAATAGTGTGTATAAATAGGTCTTGTACTCAATTAACCCAAGTCTACATTAGTCTAGTGTCTAGTCACTAGTAGACTCTAGTGTTTTAATTGTAAGGTTTCAATACGTTTTTTTGGAGATTTTGTTTTTTCTGTACACATTAAAACGACTTTCCATCGGTCGTCGAAATGGAAAAGGGAAAATACGTCTATTTCAGAAGTTCAGATCTTGAAACAAACATTTTTCTATCTTTTTTGTTACATTGAAATCAACACAACAATTGTTTACAATTAAAAATAATATTTGAAATGAGTCTTTTATTTGTAATAATGCTATTGTTACAACGAGTTGTGCAATATCTGCCTCGAGTAGATTCGGGAAGTAAGTGACTGGTTGTTATATTTTCTGCAGTTAAAATGACTTGGGTGTAATAGTTTTTAATATAAATTTCCATAATGTACAAAAATTAAGTTTACTTAAAGCCGACTATATAAAAATAATTTAAAACCCACAAATATTGGTAATTTTAGAGCGTTTTTTTGTTTTCTTTTGCAACTAAATGCACTGTACACTTGCTTCATTGACAGCCTTAGGTCGTGCTGTCTTCTAATAGGGAAATGAACGCCATTTCTATGCTCCGCTTTGAATATTTTATGACTCTTGTCCAAGTCATTACCCAAAATAAACAGCACGAATTTGCAACCAATCCCTTCAGATCAATAGGCGGGCCGTTATTGCAGGTTTCGGTTACTAGACCAACAAACCTGTCATGACACAATGGCGTTAATTGTAGTATGGTAACCGCAAAGGATAAGCGTCGATTTCCGCCTATTTACTTAATAAGCACTTTCGCTAAATGTAAGCACTCGTCTTTAACCGCTGCGGTACACAGGCGCCATAATTTTAATTCAGCGGTTTCATGTTGTGTTTACTCCATGTCTAAATATTTTAATGTCTTATCTTTGTTCGTTTGCATCCGTGCGTTGATTACCTTATGTAGGCCTTGTGACCAACGCTTGATAATAAATACCTGTCGCTTTTATCTTCATATTTCCCGCTTTAAACCTACTGTACCGCATATTTGCTTTTTTTACATTACCTGTTGTAGTATGTTTTAGTGTGGTTGTGTTTTTATGCTGCTTACATCAGTACAAGCATTTTATTCATAACGTTGAGAGCTGCTGACTACAGGTTATCGAGAACCCGCCTAAAAGTGTAACATAAATATTTTTCAGGACAAACTTGGGTGGAGGACGAAATACATTCACTGCGAGACGCCAAAAGGAATGAGGGACCGAAAAAATGCTCGGTTGTTTTCCCTTGCTCCGATGGTAATTTGAAATAACTTTTTATTTGTTTTTACCCGGCCAAGTTTCGACCCATGATGGGCTCGTCGCTAGGACCGTTTTTTTGTATAAGAGTTGGTATATGTATCGGTCGCGTTAACCATTCGGCCACACGACCGTACAATTTGGCATAAATTTAACCAACCCGTTTTCTTTCGGCTATATAGCTCAGTCGGCTAATGCGCCGTTTTTCAGTCAAAAGGTTAATGAATCGAAATCAGTCGCTTCTTTAGCGGTTGGGTTTTTTTGGGAAATGCACTTAGCGGACATCGCCTGAACCCACTGGATTTATTAAATTTATTTAACCTGAGAAAGCTTTAAACCCAAGCCAACTTGATTATTAGGTTTAAATAAAATTTAATTAACCGTACCAAGCTTCGAACCTATGCCCTATGGATTCCTCTCTATGTGCCAGTTTAACTACACTGCTTGTCCACGGTAATTGTTTGGTCACACTACCCTTCATTAAACAAAACATGGCTGTAATATAGAATGCTGACACATAAGTACAAGATTAAAACTTCGTTTTATTTAACTTAAAAAAAGTTTGTGTGGCCGAACGGTTAACGCGACTGGTTCTTTCTCTATTAAACGGTCTAAGTGTTAAAATCGACATGGCTTCGAAACTTAGCTTGATAAAAAAGAAAAACGATTCGTGTGGCGAAATGGTTAGTGCGAGCGATTTGGGGAAAAAGTAAAAGGAGGGAAAGCGGGAAGGAGGGAAACTACACACCAAAATGCATATTAGGCCATTAGAGTTAGTTTGAAACATGGAGTTAAAGTTAGGGTTAGTCTTGGCGTTGAGATTCGTGTTTACAGAAGGGTTTAAATTAGTTTTCATAGTTTTAGTAAGCAGTTTCTCTCCTTCCCTTCTTTTAGTATTGCCCAGCAGCGACTCATATACCGATTTTTCCATGAAACTTGGTTAAGAAAATCAGTTAAAAAAAACCATTCCACCCAGACGAGTATTGCTTCGAGACCCCGGTGTCGAGCGAATGTTTGAAATGCAAGGAGGAAGAAGATGAATGCGTGGATGATGGGCAGTGCTGCGAATCAGGCGATGCTGACTACGAACATCAGGCGATGTGCGTGTTTGGTCGATGCAAATTAGCCGTTAATCCTGGATCAGTAGGAACTCTGTGCGAGGTATGGGATATTGCCGTTAAGAAACGGCCTAATTTAACATCATACTTTGTTTGTTTTTTTGCTGTACAAGATTAAATACACTCATATTTATCTTCATAACACTATAAGAATTAAAAAAAATAACTACTGGACGTTAATAAACGGTTTAATTAAAACATCGTACTTTGTTTGTTTTTTTGCTGTACAAGATTAAATACACTCATATTTATCTTCATAACACTATAAGAATTTAAAAAAAAATAACTTCTGGACGTTAATAAACGGTTTAATTAAACATCGTACCAAGCTTGTTTTTTTCGCTGTAGAAGATTTAAACACCTGTATTTATCTTTATAACACTATAAATTTTTTTATAAAATAATTTCTTGACGTTGATAAACGGTTTAATTAAAACATCACACTAAGATATTTTTCTCTAGAAGATTACATACATACACTCATACATACCCCGTATAGCAGGCATGGGCAACATACGGCCAGTGTAGGGATATTGACCGGCCCGCATACTATATCTAACCATATACCCTGTAATTAAGACATTGAATGCTCTTTATGTAATATTCTGGCCCACCAAAAACTTCATTTTCCACATCTGGCCCGCTGGCTACAGAAGTTGCCCAACCCTGCCTTATATGATATTGCGTATAGGATATTCATATTTATCCCATCATGGGTTGGATAACAAAAGTATTATCTTAGTCGTATTAGCTTTTACTGACTAATGGGTTGTCACAAATAATTAGCGTAATTAGTGTGGACAATATAATAAGTTACTTCGGGTGATTTAAAGGTCCATTTGAATCGTTAGCGTCAAGTTATTGTTTATGGCAATGGACAAGTGGCCAAAAAATCGGTTCCAAAATAATTCTAAAACAATAGTGATCTTTGTTTAATGAGAAACTTAAATAGGGTTTTGCCAAAAAATAATAGCGTGCTGTAGCGTACACTAATTTGCATGCAAACCTTTAAAATGTAAATGAGCAAAGCAATAACCGACTGTTGAGGCTTTGTTTGTACGTTTCACCAAAACATCGATTGAAGGTTTCTGAAGATTGCGACGACGGTTTATGCTGCGCAGAAGTCAGCGACTTTCCAAGGTTAATCTGCAAACCATACGCGAAGCAAGGAGAGCGATGTTCGGTGCCACCGGTCCACAATCCTATTGAATTCATCTCAATTCCTACAGACCAATTCTTCTGCCCTTGTGTGTCGTCGTTAAAATGCGTCAGCAGGTAATTAAATGTTGGCATATAAAGCATCCAAAGATTATTTAGAATTCTGTCTGATTGCCCAGTGTGCTAATTACCAACAGAAATGTCGGCAAATATCATTTTTTAATGATTTCGCGTATGAGTAAAAATGCAGTGATTTTAATATTGGGCGTCATTAGAATAATATGTAGAATTCTGTCTGGTTACCCAGTGTGCTAATTACCATCATAAATGTCGGCCAATATCGATTTTTATTAATAATTTCGCAAATAAGTAAAAATTCAGTGATTTTAATTTAGGGAGTCATTAGAATAATATGTAGAATTCTGTCTAATTACCCAGTGTGCTAATTGCCAACAGAAATGTCGGCCAATATCGTTTTTCGCGTATGAGTAAAAATTCAGTGATTTTAATTTAGGGCGTCATTAGAATAATACGTGGTCCTGTTATGCTCAGTAAACCACTGTTGTTTCCAGAGACGAAAGCAGTGCCAGCGATACGGATTATAACACTCCTCTTTTCTGCGAAGTGCCGAGAATAAACACAGGTACGGATTACCGCCTACTGCGGTCGTTTAGCTCCCGCAACAAATTAGACTTTGTTCCCGATTTAAACGCCAATTAACTGCAGATAATAAAAGCTCCATCGAGAAGGAACGGGACTTGTTGTCACGACTTTTCCCGGATCTAATCGTGCCGCACTGGCAACAACGTATGGAAACTGAAGACGATCAACGATTCAGCTCTCAATTGGGCCCCAATCTGCATAAAACAACTAAGAAAGCGATGGGAATTAACGAACTAGTCATGTAGACTGTGAATTCGATCTAGAAATTGAAAAACAGTCGACGCTCGAACAGTTGCCCAATTTCACCACTTGTTTTATATCGTGTTTTCTTTATATATTATGCCGGGCATTTGCACATAGCTACAGGACTGCTATATAGCACGAAAGCACACTACCATATTTTTGTGTTGTTTGTAGTGATTTCAGTGGGCCGCGGCGCCAACAACGAGTCTCGCCCTGTTTTTAAACTCGTAATCGGGCGACTGTATTGCCGAAATAGAGAGATTGAAGGTTGCAGTGCCGCGGTCTCACGTTTTGTTGTCTTTCCACTGTCAATTGTTGTTTTGAAAGTAAACCCGTCGAGCTCATAAGTCACGACTGCGAGTGCGAAGTACATAAACAGGGCAACGCTAAAAGGAGAGAAAGCGGGAAGGAGGGAAACTGCACAGTAAAATTACGGAAACTAATTTAAACCCTGCCCCAAACAGTAATCTCAACCCAGAACTAACCTTTCTAACCCCATGTTTAAAACTAACTTTAATATCATAATATTCATTTTAGTGCACTTTTCCTCCTTCCCGCTTTCCCTCCTTTTAGTTTTTCCCCAAAAAGGTGATACAGCAGGTACGGAATGCAGAACGTCGACGGCAGGACGACAGGAATAATTTAAGGCTAGCCGCAAGGTGTTCAGAACGCCTTTCTCTTCAGGCATGGTTCAGTGCGTCTTTCTCTCGAGAAAACGCTCGTTAATGGACTGGGTAAAGTCAATCGACGGTAAAAGAAAAGACTCCGGAAAATTGGTTGTAGCACCCCGAGATTGTAACATACCTGGAAATAATTGAGTTGTCAACAATTTTAAAACGATAGAAACTTATAACATGTGTAGAGGCCAAGCGCTTGTGGCCGAATGGTTAATGCGACTGTTGCATACAGTGGAACCCCGCTTGACGACCACCTCTTTATCAGGACCACTTCAGTGCGGTCCCAAATAATTTATTATGATTATGTATTGCATTCTGTTTCAATAACGCGACCACCCCGGTTTCCAGACCAGGACTGTCATATTTTGCTTCTTTAAATTTAACTCCGCTAAAGCGACCACACGTGCGGATAATTTGCTTTTGTCACCAAAATAATAAGTTTAAATTTCTTTTGTGATCAAAACAATAAGATTACATGAGCGGGTACACACATACAAAGAAACACACATACAAAGAAATTTAGTAAAAAGGCAGACGTTTTTGGCTGCATATGACGACAACCTGCTCCAAAGCAAAATTTACTAACACGACCACCCCTCTAGCGTGACCGCTTGATGACGGTCCCATAGGTTGTCAGGTAAGCGGGGTTCCACTGTATATAAAACTAGTTTGACACAAATTTCAATACAACAGTTTAAAAACTAGGCTTTTACATACGACCCGTATTGGTAATGCTTTAAACAAATAATTACATGTCGGGCATATTAACTCATGTGCTTACCCATAATTTATTTTAACCGAGTCTAGTTTCCAACCCATGATGGGCTTGTCACTAGGACCGTTATTTTGTATAAGAGTCGGTATATGTATCGGGCGCGTTAACCATTCTGCAACACAACCATACACATGCTTACCCATAAGCGGGTGGTGGGGATGATATGGCGCTGGGGCGACACCAAACGGAAACGCTAGGAAGGTAGGTGTCACTTGTTGAGCTGCCGCAGCCGCCAGCATTTCGGTCGCTAGTCGCAGTCGGCGCTTTGTCTTGTATCTTCTGAAGATGGAAAAGATACAATCAGTTATCTATAAACTTAAATAAATCTCCAAACTTAAAAATTTAAACAAAAAAACTTGTTTTTGTTTTAATGCAGAAAATAAATATTGTTTGACTAAATGTTTTATCTGGCCTTATGAAGATAGAAATAAACAACCCATTCGCATCATATTCGACCGGCTTACAGCACTTCTTTACATTCAACACTTACAACCGGAGTTAATTGCTCTAGTATTTTAATTTGGAAGCCCAAACAGAAAGAAAATATACTAAATGAATAATAAAAAACCCAAGGATATTTTAAAATACTATATTGAATGGATAGGTGGGTCATTTCCATACTGGCGGGCTGAGAAAAGTCACAAGGAAAGGATAGGATAAGATATTCATGTTTATACTCGGGAATGGGAAAACCAAGGGGGGTTAACACACGGGCAATCGTCAGATCACCACGTGCACACCATTGGGTTACCCAAGCTATTGCAGTGTGTTGTTTATGATTTAGACGTTCCTTCAATTTAGTAGAACCCATTAATTCGCTGGGTTCAAGCAATGCCCCTTAAGTGATACGTACCTGCAAACCTACAAGGCCGCGCACTAAATCACAAGACTAATCTGCCGGACAAAACTAAAAGATTTAAAGGTTATCGTTTGATGACTTGGGCCCAAGGTCTAGTTGCCACAGTCATTGCAGTATGTTGTAGATGGTTGTTGTAGATGTTTCCATTTTAAACTATTATTTTGCTGTGCTCAGGCGACATCCGTTTAGTGTCATGGATACAACCCTTAAAGCGATTGACTGGTTTCGACGTTTCGGCTGACAAGGCATGCACTAACCTACCAAGTCCGGTTAGTCTGGTGATTTAGTGCGGCGCATTTCAGCCGAAGATTTGTTCGAAACTGGTCTTTAGCTATTCGGTTGTGTCCTTTGGCAAGTCACTTAACAGATATTGCCTGAACCCAGCGGAATAATGGGTTTTACCAAATTGAAGGAATGTCTTAAATATAACATACTGCAATAGCTTCGATAACCCGTCGATGGGCGCGAGGTGATCTGACGATTACCCGTGTGTTAACCCTGCAGGTTTTCCCATTCACGAGAATAAACATGAATATCCTATCCTATCCTATTCGACATATTCTCACCTATTTTGAAACCAAATTTTGATTTGGGTCTCTGTGAGCCGAAGAGACCGAGCAAAATCAGTTCTCTCCGTGCCCGACAAATACTTCTGTTCGTTGAACCTTTTTTCAAGGGCGGTAACTTGTGCCTGGGTGAATGCGGCTCGTGTTCGCTTCCGCCCTTCCGGCTTTTCAGTCTTCCGCGGTTCCCGCTTTTCCGCCAATGGGCATGGGGAGTGTAGGGATTGTCGACAATCACTGTAGAGCGTGTTAGATTCAGCATTGAGACCTGTAAATGAGTTTATTTTAGTTTTATCATAATTTTGCGTGGGTTTAACTTAATAAAGTTACGGTTAAGGTACTACTTTAATGAGTAGATGAGTTTATTTTTGCACTTTTATCCAACACAAGCTATACAAACACTTTTCCTTTTGCAGTCTTTTTACTATGCCCTTTTTATTTTTTTAACCGAGCAAAGGTTCGAACCCATGATGGACTGTCCCTAAGACCGTTTTTGCATAAATTGTAAATGTATCTTTCGCGTTAATCATTCGGCCACACAACCGTACTTTTCTTATTATTGTTTGGTAATTTTTATTTTTTTGCGTTTCTACATGCATTTCGGTAACGAAAAAAAGAAATAAACTATGAAGCTATTCAGTAAGCATTATTTCATAATTGAGCTTAATGTAATACAAGTGCTTCTGTAATTAAACCCATCAGAATTAGTTTATAACATTTTTTACCGAGTCCTGTTTTGAACCCATAATGGGCTCGTCACTTGGACCGTTTTTTAGTATAGGGAGCAGTATATGTATCAGTCGCCCTAACCAATCCACCACAAGACAGTACTTATGACGTGAATTGTTCTATAATTGTTGCCTTGCCCGATCCTTAGTCTCCAGTTGAGTAAACCTGGCACACCCTCACCTTTATAGGACCGATATAACAGTCCATATTATAGTACAATCCCGGTTGAGAAGTGTAGCAATATAAGTTAAGGTTGGGTAATAGGATCAAATTAACTTTACCACTACGCCTTTAAGCTGCCATGTGCAAGTTAATTGCATTTTCTATTTTTTTCCTATAACTTTTATCACTAACGTTCATAAAAGTTTCGGAATTAAAACAAGCCATCAACGGACGGTTAGTCTGGTGGTTTAGAGGGACGCCTTTCAACTGAAGGGTTCAGAACTGGTCGCTAGCTATTCGGTTGTGTCCTTGGGCAAGATACTTAACGGACATTGCCTGAACCCAGCGGATTAATAGGTTTTACCAAATAGAGGGAACGTTTCTATCATATACAACACACTGCGATAGCTCCGGTAACCTGACGATGGGCGTGAGGTGATCTGACGATTGCCCGTGTGTTAACCCCCTTGGTTTTCCCATTAACGGGGATAAACATGAATATCGTATCCCACCCTATTTCTTGTAAAAAATTAAAGCTCACAGTTTTGAATTCCTTACCTGTGAATATTCTTTGCGGGGTCGCATCAATACTTCTGGTGCAATTTTCGTGGTTGATTCGACAGGAATGATCACTTTTTAGGTTTTCGATTTTGTCCGCTCGTTTACGGTCGCGAAAATACGTTTCATGGCTCAAATTTTGTCGAAACAGGTTTTCAAAATTCACCCGTTGCCTCATAGCATGTTCGGCGTTGCGCGAAAAACTTGCCAACATCGGAGGATTGAAACTGTCCGCCCGGGTTTCGGGTTCGATTGGCCGCCAAATTCTTTCTTGTGCGCCCGGTTTCCAAAATGGCGGCGGTACGGGCGGCGGTAGCTTAGAAGTTGACATATTATTAAATAAATCCAGCAGGTTGATCTTTCGTTTTAATATTTACTTCTGTAAAACAATAGCCTGCCAAAATATGAAATTTTGAACCAAAAAGTTAAACATTAATTACTAACAGACCCTAATTAAGCCTGTACCTTTCGTTATAAATCAACTCAAATTATGTTTTGGTTAAAATCAAGTGTTAGTGAATTACTAAGCAAAGTAAGATTATATTTTCCGGTTTTCCAGCCCAGTCGGTTTAAGTATCCGTCGCCTTAGATATACGTATTGTTAGTTTTATTGTTCAAATATTAATTTGTTATTAATAAACGTTTAGTCGGTTAAGTATCACCAACAAGCAAAAGGTTGGGATTCGAAACCAATCGCGGGATGCTTGGTTATCTCCTTGGGCCAAGCGCTTACTGAAATTCGCCTAAACCCAATTTATTAAACATCTGAACTTAAAACGAACGTGTCAAGTATGCACACTGCAATAGCTCCGGTAGACCGACGGTGATCACGGGGCGATTTAAAGATTACACGATTTAAAGATTACACATTCCCTACGTTTTTCAACCACACTAATATAATTTAAATATCTATATTTACATATTAAAGATATACATAATGCTGCAACATAGTCCATCTTTCTGCAATGGGTATAAGTTGTACACGATCTATAAGTTATACACGATCGCACTTTAGCTTTGACTGTGTTGGTAGCATTGTGCACTAAATAAACTTTACATGTACGGCCATGTGGCCAAATGGTTAACGCGACCGATATATATACCGACTTCTATACAAAAACGGTCCTGGTGACAAGGGCATCATGGGTTCGAAACTTGCCGCGATAAAAAAAACTTTGCATGGTTTAGTTTTCGCATTTTTATTGCTAAGTAATCCAACGGCAACTAAAAGACGGAAACATAATTTACCAATACTGAAATTGGACTGTAAGTACCCTGTGTCGTACTATACCAACCCTAAATAATATGGGGCTTTTTGCGCTGTTTGTCGCCGCGAAAAAGCACTTGAACAACCCGTGTAAACATTTATTCGGATCGGAAGACCAGTTGGTCCGGTAAAATCCACAAAAGAGCGCGTCGTATCCGAATACTGACCGCAGGGGGAAACTAAAAGGAGGGAAAGCGGGAAGGCGGGAAAGCGGGAAGGAGGGAAACTGCACATTAATATGAAGATTATGACATTAGAGTTAGTTTTAAACTTGAGGTGGGAGTTAGGGTTAATACTGGGGCTGAGGTCAGTGTTTAGGGAAGGGTTTAAATTAGTTTTCATAGTTTTAGTGAGCAGTTTCCCTCCCTTCCCTCTCTCTTCCGTGTTCCCTACATTTAGTGTTACCCCCGGCCGCGTAAGACAAGCAGTTTGTGTAAAAGACGACAAAGGAGGCGAAACGAGAAGACCCACTTAGCACCCGAAGTCTTGAGAACCCGTCTGGTTTGTGAGTCTTGCAACGATTACAGTCATATCTCTTCCCGAGAAGCGACCAGTTTGTTGTAGCTCGCTTGTTAAGTGGCTGTTATGCTCACAGTCTAACTACTTAGAAGGCACATCCTGTTTTCACAGGACCGAATTGAGTTGTTCGTGTGAGCCGTGGAACTCCGCACTACAAATTATTACCCGGAATGGTTACACAGTTAAGTATCGTATACACTTAGCAGAATACACATACGCGTGGACTAACGAGGTATAATCCCATTCTTATACTTGTATAATGCTTCTCTAAGTTTTTTCGTATTCTTAACCACACTAAACCAGGCATGGGCAACATATGGTCCGGTTCGTAAAGAAAGTTTGACCGGCCCGCAGACTGTATCTAACCATACCCTGTAATTAAGATATTGAATACTATTCATGTAATAATCCAGCCTACCAAGGACTTCGTTTTTACCTGGCCCGCCGACTAGAGAAGTTGCCTAATCCTGCACTGAGCGAAAACGTAAAAAAAAACATACCAACTAGTTTTGCGATAACTGGTAAACTCTCTTTACGATCGCTTTTATAACTGGCTTTTCGCAGGCCCGATATTTTTAAAGTAAATCACCTGGTGTTAAGTTGAGAAAGCAAAAAGTAAAATATAATCCCAACAAAACCAGTTTAAAATCACAAAACATAAATGCCTGTCCTTCAAGCAAAGAGGTGATTTTCTAAAAACCT
Organism: Ciona savignyi; assembly: GCA_000149265.1. Lineage (NCBI taxonomy): Eukaryota > Metazoa > Chordata > Ascidiacea > Phlebobranchia > Cionidae > Ciona > Ciona savignyi. The sequence continues at coordinate 284,491 of CH003255.1, forward strand.
GGAATTTTTTCGTCGTGTGGATTGAATTGCAGGTTGTTTTTGCGTGAAAAGATGTAACGCTATAGCGCTACTCAATGGAAGTACATTAGGAGTGTTCACCTGGCCGTCTAAAAGGCGGCGAAAATTTAGTTATGACAGTCATACCTCGCAGTAAGGTGTTGTTTTTGATAACAATGACGTGTCGTGTTAAGCGAATTATTAGACTCGTCGAGTAGATTTAGGATCACAGCTTGTTAGAAAAAAGATGAGCAAATTACGGCGCACGGCTTGATGCCTATATCAACCAACTTCAAAGTAGGTTATTCTGTTGGTTTTAACGTCAAACAACTGTCTTTTGCGCAACTGGCATTTCGGCGACACTTTTCGGTCGTGTGGCCGAATGGTTAGCGTGACCGATACATATACCGACTCTTCTACAAAAAGAAGGTCCTGGTGACGAGCCCATCACGGATTCGAAACTTGAATCGGTAAAAAAAATAACTTCTGCGACACTATAAAATACGGAAATCCGACTGATTAGTCTTGTGGTTTAGTGCGTCGCCTTTTAACCGAACGTTTGCAGGTTCGAAACTGGTCGCTATAGCTGGTAGCTTGTGTTCTTGGGCAAGGCACTTAACGAACATTGCCTAAACCCAGCGAAAAATTGGATTCTACCAAATTGAAGAAACGTGTAAATCACACATAACACACTGCAATAGTTCCGGTAACCCGACGGTTGGCGCGAGTTAACTGACAATTGCCCGTGTGTTAAACTCCTTGGTTTCCCATTAACGGGATAAACATGAATATCCTATTCAAAATATGAAACTAAAGAAATACAAAATTTATACTAATCCCAACCCCCTAACAGCTATAGATTCAAAACTACGGTTGATACAGAAATTGTTACCAATCACTAAAGACTAAAAATTTTGGTTGATATCTTTTAAATGGCTGCTTTAACTGCTAGATTGTGAAAACTTAATCATTTTTATAATTACCGGTAGAGACCTGCTAATACAATTCCGCCGCTAAAATGGTGTCTATTAAAGGTGGAGCTCAAATAGAGTGTGGCGCTTAAATAGAGATTTTATAGTATATTCCGTTATTTAGCATTCACCATATTTTAGCGCGCTGTAAATAATGCAAGTTTTGCGTAGAACCATTCTTTATTAATAATATATCCAGATTTCTCTTGCAGAATCTAAACGTTCCGTAACCCAACACTGCGAAATTCTGCCCAACAAATATTGCACCAAAAAATGTCCGTTCGCGCAAAATTAAAACGCCAAGCAACCAAAGTCTTTCAAGAATTTTTTTAAAAGACAGTCACAAAAAAAAATTTGGTAAAAGTTTAATAGTTTTGTGGATAAAAATGGCGGCGGCGTTTTAAATGGGCGCGAACAGACGGAGGGAAAAGCGAATAAAAACACGAACGCGTCACAACATATTAATCGCGCCCATGAGGTGAACAGGTCTGTCTTTGTACTTTATCGAGATTTCTTTTTCAATCTGAAAAGTAGAAAAACGGCATAAATAACATGAATGTCAATTTTTTTTATCTGTTAAATTTTGTTTGGTGAGTTAATGATTCGAAACTGGTCGCTAGCTAGTCGGTTGTGTCCTTGGGCAAGGCACTTAACGGACATTGCCTGAACCCAGCGGATTATTGGGTTCTACCAAATTGAAGGAACGTGTGAATCATATACAACACACTGCAAAATCTCCGCAGCTAACTTATGATGTCACAACTATATTTGTGCGTCGCTTCACGCAACAGTGCTTTCTGCTTTTAATCAGTAATGTACAGTATTTCCAAGCTTAATGTTTTTTATCAATAGTAACAAACTATATGTGACTGACGACTCAATCACTTGGCCTCCAGTCTATTCCGAAAGTGTGCACACGTCTGGGTTATAGCGTTGTGCGACATAAAAGAAACATTTCGCCATTATTTACCAGCAGTTTCCACTCTTTGCATTCATCGACCAGCAATGCAAGTTTGGGATGAAGAGAGTTTTGTTCTGTAGCTGCTTCGTGTCCTCGGACCGTCTGTTGGTCGGCTTGTCGCTCGTATTTCTTCGTCAGCGCTAATCGACGACTCAATGTGTCGGCCATGCGTTCCACGTACCTAAGGTTGGATGGTGGGGTTTACAAGGATTTAATTAAACTATAGATTTAATGGTGGGTTTAAAAGGAATAAATTAAACTAAAGGTTAAAATTAAGTAAAAATTAAAATAGAGATTTGATGGCGGCTTTTACGGGGATTGAATTCAATTAAACAAAAAAAGGTTGCAAGATTTTCACCACTTTTTAAACTTGGTAAACACGAGATATCCTATTTAAGGATATTCATGTTTATCCCTGTGAATGGGAAAACCAAAGGGGATTAACACACGGGCAATCGTCAGATCACCTCATGCCCACCGTCAGGTTACCGGAGCTATAAAATGCGTGTATGGTGTAGAAACTACTAGTTTAAAACCCATTTATACATTGGGTTCAGGCAATGTCCGCGAATGTCTTACCCACGGACGAAACCATCTAGCTAGAGACTAGTATCGATCCTACATTCTTACGGCTGCCTATAATTCGCCCTTGCTCTTAGCAATTTAGCCAACCAGCCAAACAAGCGACTGATATCGAACCAACAACCTTGTCACACTTATGAATTTATTTATTTATATAAAAGGGCAAACCCTGCTTTACACGCCGCTTACACATTGCTACTTACTTCGGAGAGTCCATTATCCTCTGCAACTGTGTCATACGGTCCGAGGTCAGGCTATCGTAGATCGCTCGCACTTGTACCAGCATGCTCTCCAACTCGCCCGATGACGTCAGTTGCAAAATGGGCGGAGCCTCTTGGAACTGATTGATTGACAGCACGTCGGATTCGCGCTGCGTTTCGGCGAGTCGTTGTGAGAGAAATCCAGTGAGCTGGTAAAGAATGGGACATTACTTCAGCGGCACGGTGGACTAAACATCGTGCACAACCCGAACAGGTCTGGATTCAATGTACACCCTTGGTATTACAAATATTTTAATAAATCCGACTGATTAGTTTAGTGGTTTAGTGCGTCGCTATTTAGCCGAAGGGTTACAGATTCAAAACTGGATGCTAGCTAGTTGGTTGGTATCTTGGGCAAGGCACTTAACAGACATTGCCTGAACCCATCAGATTAATGGGTTCTACCAAATTGAAGGAACGTGTCTATCATATACCACACACTGCAATAGCTTCGGCAACCCGACGATGGGCGCGATGTGATATGACGATTGCCCGTGTGATAACCCCCTTGGTTTTCCCACTCACGGAGATAAAAATAAATATCCTATCCTATCCATCATAAACCAGTGAATTTAAATTGGTCGTTTAATACCCAGTATTTATGACAGGATACTGTGTTTATCCCTCCGAAATCCGAATGTTGTCACATGGGGATAAACATATTTCTAACACTTAAAAAATTCTTTAAAAAAAGTAGATTAATAGAAAAGAACAAATAAAAAAAGTATATTAAAAGGAAGAAAAATATATAGAATAAATGTCCATGTAAATACAGAGAATAACGAACAATCGAGTTAGATAATCAGCCACACCTCAAGTAGCTCATTGATGAATTGGTTCCTCGTTTTAACGAATTCAAGCACAGTAAACGCGTCATCTCCAGTTGCCACTTTGTCACTCGGTTCCATTTTGCTTCCATTTGGCACCTCAGCAACGTCGACCTAAAAGAACGATTTTTTTGGAATTTTTTTCCAAAAAAGGATAAAAACATTTAACGTTTTTTTTGCATTTTTTTCCAAAAAAAGATAAAAAAATTTCTGTAAGCCGTTTTTTTTGCATTTTTTTTCAAAAAAAATATAAAAACATTTAACGTTTTTTTTCCTTTTTTTCCAAAAAAAAGATAAAAACATTTAACGTTTTTTTGCATTTTTTTCCAAAAAAACGATACAAACATTTAACGATTTTTGTAATTTTTTTTCTAAAAAAAGATAAATATTTAAGTTTTCTTCCAGTAAATGGGAAAACGTGTTTTCACAGCGAAAATGATCAGATTACCTAACGGTTACGAAAGGAATGCTTACACAGGCAATCGTCGATTAACTCACGCCGTCCGGTTAAATAAACTATGAAATGCAAAAAATAACTACCGAGAACCACCAGTTGCGCAAAAGACAAAACTCCCCCCAAAATTTTGCTTAAATGAACAAGAATATCCTATCCCATACCTCCACAATATCCCAGCTCTGCGCTTCATTCTTGTTGAGGATCTCGAACCCGTTCTCCCCCTCCTCCCCGCTTCCCGTCGTCTCCAACACGATCCCGAGATCATCGATGCTCAGGTCGAAGTCGATCTCTCCACTACCCTGGGGCTCGGGGTCAAGGGAAATCCCCCAATCGATCTGAAATGATGGATTTGTTTATTAGTGGTGGGGTTTGGATTGTGGAGTGTGTGTTGTGGAAATGCGTTAATTTCTATCCCTGTAGTAATACGTGGTTTACAGACAGTTATTTTGTGCCCTGTAATCAACTGTAATCATGCCTGCATGTGTGTAATAATCATTTACTCTGGAATGTAACCATCTTTGCGTGCATTTCTAAGTGCCTGGGTGTCAGGCAATTGAAAGATAGCTGTTCTTATTATCATTAAGATAGCTGTGTAGATTCTTGAGTAAGATTAATGATAAATCAATAGAGACATAAAGTTGCATTGAATTAGTGGAGGATAAAAATAATAAAGTTATAAAAACCATAATTTTGTTTGATTAATTTAAAACACCAGGAACAAAAAAGAGTAGAAATGTCTAACTACTTTAGTAAATTACTAATGTCATTCTAAGATGAAATTTCTTACCTCTTCACTTTCTACTTGAGCATTTTCCTCTTGGACCAAATCTGGCTTCTCAATTTTATCAGGAAGATCGCCGGTTTGGTACTGGTAGACCGTTGTGTTACCCAGGGTGCTTAAATGCCGCGTCAGTAGCAAAATCTCGTTGGAAAATGCATTGCTGGGAAAAATTAGAACGACGCTAGAAATGGAGATAAACCAACTATAATAGATAAATTAGTTGAAGACGCTAAAATGGAGATAAACCAACTCAAAGCTGCCAAGGCCCAATTATTTAAAGAAATAACTGAAAAGCAAGATTTGAAGGTGATTTTTGGGGGTAGCCTATAAGTATCAAAATTCTGGTTTTCTTGGAATTTGCTGGATAATTGAGAACAGGATATAAATGCATTACTGGAAATATACCACGGAAATTAAAACGAACTAATGGAAAAATGAGAACATGATTAAATACACATTCCTGAAAAAATGACAACTGGAAAAATGACAACTGGATAGGATACCCATGTATGTGGGAAACTTGCTAAGGTATTCGAACATGGGGTTATGAAAGTACTGTGTTTTACATAACATGGAGTCACAATTAGAGAAGTATTTTATAAAATAAAGATATTGATTTGGATTCTGTTATATACAACTACAATTCATGCGAAAAACTGTTTTGTATGCTCAAAGGTATATCTTCTGAAAGGTGCCTCTAATTACTACAGGATGGTTGGACCGTTTGGATCCCTTGGAGCGCTTATATTGAGCGCTTGGAACCTTAACCCTAAATCTGACCATAACTCTCCAAGCAAACCAAGCGATCCTGTAGTATTTAGAGGTATCGCCTTATGAATGGTCACTAAACTTTCAAGGCATTCACTCTTGCAAACATTCCAACTCTTACACTATATAAATAAATCTGCATTTCCAACAAAGGTGAAAAGTTACACATCTAAAGCCACCCACCTGCCAAGTGAAAACTCCACAAATGCTACATAATATTCCAGCACTGGGTAGAGGTCTTTACACCTAGTTGCAATCTCATCAAATTCCTTTGGCAAATCCCCCACAAGTTCCATCAGTTCACGTTGTACGTTTGTTCCTACGATCCCAAGCTTCTTGCATTCCTCTGCGTATTGCCGTTTTACTTCTTGTGTGTTGCGAGTGCAATCTTGGATTTTTTTCTGACTTTCCTGAGATTAAGAATGCAAGTTAAAACCACTGTTTATATGTTACGTTTTCATATAACTCGGGCTATCATATTTTCTAGTCAGAATGAATTCTATTTTCTTTGCATTATTGGGTTAACATTTTTTTTAATAAAAACTAGCAGAATTAGTGCCTTGTATAAATATTAAGAGGGCATTATAAATAAATGTTTATTATGTGGCATTGAGTAGAACTAACTGTTTCAGTAAGCAAGTCCTGCCACAATGGCGCACAAACCAGTGCATGGATTATTGCTTTGGGCTTTTTGACTAAAATACAGTATATTTTTTTATTATTATTTTTAAGCAGAATTTCTGTTGTGCAAATTCTTTACAGGAATGCTCATAAAAAATGCAAGGATCTCAGACCATTAATAAACCTAATCTCTCCTAATCTTGCAATCAAGAGGAGTTGCGAATTACTCAGAAGAATTTTTCTGACCAGTTAGTCTGGTGGTTTAGTCTTTTAACCAAAACAATGCAGTTTCCAAACTGGTCGCAAACTAGTCAGTTGAGTACTTGGGCAAGGCACTTAACAGACATTTCCTGAACCCAATGGATTAATGGGTTCTACTTAATTAAAGGTACTTGTAAATCATACATAACACACTGCAATAGCTCCGGCAACCCGATGGTGGACGCAAGGTGATCTGACGATTGCTCGTGTGTTAACCCCATTGGTTTTCCCATTCACGGGGATAAACATGAATAGCCTATCCTATTCATCACAGCACGGAATGAGAAAGTCAGCAACCATTTACAGGATTGCCCATAAAAAATGCACGAATCTCAGACCATTATTAAGCTTAATCCCTTAAATTCATGCAATCAAACAGAATTGCTGATTACACGGAAGTATTTATCACACCTCTTGAATTTGTACGCATTTTGCAATTTGCCGTTTTATCGCTGGGATCTCGTAGTTGAGATTTCGCAAAAGACGACTCGCTAGTTCAGCTAAATGCAGATTCTCCTTCTCGTACAGCTTAATAATCACTTGCCAGTCCTGTGAAAAGGGACATGTTTAGTACTTTGCTTATAAAAAATAATAACTTACTTAATTTTGTAAAATGACCAAATCATGGGTTAATGGTAAGACAGAAATAGGAAATTACAGAAATACAAAAATTAAATACAGGGCTTAAAAGATTTTACATAAATCTCAATATTATGAGTAGCCTATGAATTAGCGATAAGAGGTGCAAGAAATATAAAATAGTAAAATTCAAGCACATTAAAAAGCAATGCTACACAGACACTTACAGAAAAGCACCGATAATGCCTAAAATCCAGTGCTTCTGCTTAAAAAAAGAAACCTCACCTTCATTCTTTTAGAAGAGTACATCCAAAAGATATTCTTGCTCTCCTTCTCCGTATCCTTTAGTACTTCCACGATTTTCAAGCACTTGAAGTAGTGGAAACATGAACCTTCCACAAGTTTCTCCATTGCGGCAGTACTTGGCATGTCCATCAGTGCGTCCGAGATCTTTTCCTTCACAACCTGGTGGAGAGAAACTTCATTTAGGTTCCTGTTTCCACTACTTCAAGTGCTAGGGAGGTAGGGAGATCTGAATTGTAAAAAGGGTCGTACATGTATATTGATGGTGGGGGGAAGCTTCATTTAAAGGTATAAATCGGATAGAATACTAAGTTATACTAACTAAAAAATAGGGAAACATAGTAGGCAAGTTATAAATCGGATAGGTTACTAAATGATACCAACAAAATGTTAGGAATATTTTTATTTAAAAGGTATAAATCAGATAGAATAATAAATGGTAGTGAAACATAGTAGGACAGTTACAATTCGGATAGGTTACTATATGGTACAATCTAAATGGTAGGAAGAAACTTCATTTAAAAGGTATAAATCGAATAGAATACTAAATGATAGGGAATTTTTTTTTAAATGTATAGGTATACATTAAATATAATACTAAATGATACCAACTAAATGGTAAATGATTCAAACTAAAAGGTAGGGAAACATAGTAGGAGGGTTACAATTCGGATAGGCCACTAAATTGTACAAACTAAATGGTAGGGTAGAAACTTTATTTAAAAGGTATAAATCGGATAGAATACTAAATAGTACAATTTTAATGGTGGGGAAAAGCTGCATTTAAGGGTTTGTAATCGATAGGATACTCATGTTTATCCCTGGGGATTGAAAAACACAGGCAGCGTTAAAGCAGGGGATTGTCAGTTTTTAATACCCACTGTCGGTTTACAGACAGATTTTATCCAATATTTTTATTCCAAAGATGCCCCCAGAGTAAACAAAGCACAACTCAAGATGAACCAGGAAGAAATCAAAATGTTTTCAGATTAGGTCATATCAGTTAATGTGGGACATTTTATAGACAAAGTGCATTATTATACAAAAAAGTGGGATGGATTTATAATGCAACATAGTTACTGTGGAACATTTTCATATTAGAAGTTTAACTTTGGCTAAAAGTTCCTTTACCTCTGCGGCCATCTGCCACTTGATATTACAGTGTCTTCTATCCACCAGCCAATCCACAAGTTTATTGCATTGGATATCAATTGGAATCAGATTTTCCTCAGTACCAGAAGCCATGTTTATGATAATTTGTACTTTATCTACAAAAGGAAATACATATGTTAAGGATTATTCAAATCCACAATCTTTCCTCGTTTTTTTCAATTTAAGTTAAAAAAAAGTTGGTAAAAATAATAAAAAAGAAGCGATTAACAAGTATGATCAGTTTTCTATGCGTGTGTTGGCATCGATGCAAATTATGCACCATATTTCGATACTGAAAACAAAAGGGTGTCATCGTGCAAAGTGGTATTTAACACCACTTCATCACCAATTTCAAAGTTATGGTGTTGGGGCAGAATACTAGCAGCTTGCATGAAATGATTGCTTGGGTCAATAGTTTCGAAAAACAAATCATCGTTTAAATTAATTTTGAACCAAAATAGCACAGCGTGCAATGTATGGTGTTGCGTGATTTCGAAAACGGTCGTTTTTTTCAAGTTCGCTGGGAGATTTTGAGCAAAGTTTGGTGAGTTGAAATTTAATCTTAAAGTTTCCTTTGGTGGTGATATGGCGTTGTAGTTCATAGTTTGTATGTCCAAGTCACTGTGGGTTGATACCTTGAAATCATTCACGGTCTCAGCGATCTTAAGTCCAAGTGTATTTTCGTCGCTTAAAACCATGCATTTTGAAAGCAGTTCCGCAGAATTGATTAACTGAGCAACCACAGTAATTTCATTTGGCACGACCCTCCCAGTTGAAGTGAGACAAAGTTTTGAATTTCTAATGTTCGGTATTGCGTTTGGCGTAAAAAGTCCACTCGGTTCTATTACATCTGAAACGACAAGGCTGTACATGGCCGAAGCATCTGGCATCTTCATGAAGTAGTGTATGTGGCCACTGCAGACTGCAGACACACAGTCATACGCCTTATATTCTTGGTCACTGTGACAGAACTTGTCAAATTTGAAGTCAATGTCTGTGGATTGTAGAAGTTTAAACAGCGCCAAGGTGAATCCGTTGGAGATATCCAAAATCTTGATTTTATTACGGTTTTCATGGCCAAGTATCGCTTTACAGTACAACTCAGTGTAGACAATGTCATTTAATCTTAGCATCTGCACTTCAGAAATACCAATATGTGCAGAATTTGATGATAGAGTTTGTAAAACACAATTTTGAATTACGCCATCGTTATCCAGAGTTTCAACAGAATTCAACTCAAGGCAGTCAGTATTGGTGGTAAAATTTAGCCGAACTGTCTCATTTCCAGTAAGCAATAACTCTTCGTTTTGTGCCAATCCTGAAGCATTCAATTTGTCATTTTGAATAGGATAAACAGCTTGCTCCCAACAGTAGTTACTCCCTATTTCTGTGTTTATATGGCAGTTCTCAGATACAGCAAGATCAAACCACAAAACCACTGCATCAGGTTTTCCATTTATAATGACAGGCAAGTCAACTGAGATGTCTCCATAATTACCGCTCGCAATTGCGTCCAACATACTGGGATCATTAAAACAAATTTCGAAAACAAATTTCCGATCTGTAAGTTCCTTATGCGCAACGCATTTCATGGTTTCTGAAGTGTATGGCTCAATCGGCGCCGTCGGGACACGTAGTCGTTCAGTGTTTTTCCGGAAATTTGCCCCAACACAGCTCGTGACTAGTACACCATTAATAGCGTTGTCTTTATTCAACTGTGTATGCTTTCTTCGAATTGCTTCAGATTCGACCACAACGCAGTACAGAGCTACAGACTTGGGGAGAACTTGTCCTCCTGCTGACCGAGGCTTCAACAAATGTTTCCATGCGTGATCTATTAAACCAACTATTCCTTCGCCCATACCACCGGCGTCTAGAGTTTCCGAGATAACAATATCAACTTTTTGAGGAAGAATGTTGTCTGAAGTTTGCGTTACATCATATTCGGATACAGATAGACTTTCTGAATGGCAATTTAAACACTTTATTTGGTTGAGTTGGTTTGAAGCAACACATTCTTCAGCAATCGAATGCATTGTCTGAGACATTTCACATGCATAAACTGAACATGATTTATGTTTAGCCGCAGCCATACTTAAAAGGCCAGTACCACTACCAATGTCCAGAACATGACACCCGTCGGGTATTGAGTGCAGGGTCGATTGAATAGCACTCGAAAATTTCTCGTTTCGTACCTTATCATTAAGCATAGAAAAATGCCAACTGTCAACAAGACCTCTTGTCGCATTTTCCAGACAAACTCTTGCAGATTGGCAATGAGGGTTGACGACCAACGCTTTCCGAAACATCCCTACAGCTTCAAGCTTCATCCCCATCTGGTGCAGATGGCAGCCCATGTGATGATGCAGCATGTCACAATTAACGAAGACGTCACAGCCCTGTTCGTAAAGGCAAAATAGATTCTCAACTCGGCCGAGTTTCCGCAACTCGTCGCTCCATTCTTTCCAAGTTGCGGTAAACTCCTCATAACATCTTTCCCGCAGTTGAGGAGTAATTTTTAAAACGAGAAGATAAAAAGCAAACGCTTTTCCGTAGTTTTGATTTAAACGATTGCGACGTGCTTCTTCTAAGTATTCTTGAACAGCGTCTTCCATATGATTGTTGTAGATTGCTAAGCTATTTATTTATAAAGTTACTGTCCACCTAAATAAAAACACCAGTAAGCATATGCACCAGGATAAAAGTTATAATTATAAACATAAAACAAGAAGTATGGCATGCTAATACACAAACGTACACAACACCAACACATTGAAAGTACAGGAGTCATGACAAAAGTTTGGCAACTAGCAAATATAATGATGCCACAAAAATGAATCTAGGTGCCGTTAACAAATACCAAACTAACTTTTTTGACTACTTTATTTATTTTTACCGTATTATTAAATTGCAGAACCAAAACAAATTACAAACACAGGTTTAAAAAAACTGTCACACGAACAGTCGTAAATCACGGCATAAAATATATATATAAATATTAAACAAAGCAGACGCGGCGGCAAACCTAAGCGAGATTGCAATAACAATATTACAATCAAACGAGAGAAAAGAAAAGTGTACGGTTGGCATTATGTTACGGAACGCAGGGTCGTAGATGAGCCAAAGTCATGATTTTAACTTCAATTTTGATTGTATGCGAAGAGATATCCAAGTTTGAAATAACTTCAGAGGTTAAATGTTTAATGAAATTTCAAGTCATGCTTATAGTTAAAATGTCAAATTTCGTTTAAACTTTTTTATTGTAATGTCAAACATTTTCAATAAGTTTTAATACGTCCGACAGATTAGACTGGTGGGTTAGCGCCTCGGTTGTGTCCTTGACAAAGCCTTAACCAGACATGGGCAGCATACGGCCCGGCTCTGGCCTGTAAAAGGATTTTGACCGGCCCACAGACTCAAGAACTTCCTTTTTTCCATGCCTGGCCCGCCACTAGAGAAGTGGATTAATAGGTTTTACTAAATTGAAGGAACGTATGAATTTTATACAACACATGGCAATTGCTTTGATAACCCAACGGTGGGCGCAAGGTGATCTGACGATTACCCGTGTGTTAACCCCCCTTGTTTTTTCCCCATGCAGAAACCTCATACAGGATCGTGGGTAGGGGAAAGTCGGGACCAGTGAGCCACTTTTTCGAAAATGTTTCATAAGATTTCTATGGTTGATGCACTTGCGTTAAAAACAAGTGTTACCAGTGCTACCATATTTGAAGTTTATTTTGATAACGTTTGAAGCTTTTTAAATGTAAGCTGTGCTGACAGGGGCCCAAAATGTACCAAGACTCAAAGTGGCTCAATGGTCCCCTACGGTTGGGTCCTTTGAGCCACCCTATAGGGGCCTTTGCAGCCACTTTAAAATTAACAGTTATTTTGATTGTTAATCACATAACTCAATCAATTTAGTTACCACAACCCACTTTAAACAAACAAAAGTTTTATTAACACTTACTACAGTACTGTTATATTTATTACTGCGAACAGTTAACACTTGGAAAATGTATCACCCGGCCCCACAATTGTCTCATATATTGCATCCGTTCAAATGTATATTTAGACTGGTCTGCAGTGAACTGTTTTATTTCGTTTGATCTAGTGGCGGTACCAATATACATGGGGGATTATACTATTTGTACAATTTTATCAATTGAAACAGAATGTATATCCTATAAGACCGGGTCTACAAAACCATCGGACTTTGGATGTTTTAGAAGAAAAAGATAATTCCAGTTCTTGCTGCAGCTTGCATACAAAAAAGGGCTCTTTTCCCATCGTATTCTACTTCAACAAAATCATCAACTTTTGCATCAGAAGATAACACCATGTTAAAACCTTTTTCAGCATCGGTCTCTTTACTGCTTTCTAAATTACCCGAACATGTGAACAAGGCATTTTTAATTTGGGTAACTTCGACTAAAAAAATTTATCCTTAACTAAATTTCTGCAAAGGCATATTAATTAACATATTACCGTATTGCAGTTTGCATACTAGGTGTTTCGTTAAAATAAAATTTTTAGGCTATTCAAATATGAAATTATGGTATAACCTATTGGCTGATAGGCCTGTATTGTACAAGTATACTTGTTTTTAAATGATTAAACCATAAAAAAATTATTAAAATCACGATAAAATATTAACACCAGCCTTTAAAAGCCCGTCATTAGGTACGAAGTAATGGTTCATTGGTCCCTGTAAAAGGTGGCTCAATGGTCCCTACCTACAAAGTCCAACATTTTTTTAAAATTACCATTAAAATATAGCTTTGATTTTTAAACAATCTACTAAACAGAAACAGTTACCTATACTCTATCACTGACTAAAATTATTTAATCTTAACAATATGCTGCCTTATTGCTAAAACGAAATTACGATTGGGAGTCATAGTTTAAAAACAGTACACAAAACAAAAAAACAACTACCACTTCAACAATATTTCCGCGAACGTCCCGCCATTTTCTACATAGTAATCAGTTTTCATAACGATTCGATTCGTGATTAAAATTGGCGCTAAAGAGTTTTCGTATTGATTTTAAGTGGGGTGGTTCAAAGGTCCCGCATGGTCATGGGTGCCGACTTTCCCCTAGGCTAACCCGGGACTAAGGCGAACTCTTAATCGGAATGCACAAACCTGTCCTTGTCAAGGCATTTATCGGACGTCGCCTCAACCAAGCAGATAAATACAATTTCTCTATATATCACATAATGCAATATTTTGTTAGCCTAAGCCCTAAAGGGTCAGTGATCTGACGAATTGTCCTGGAAGGACGCCGTCTACACTTTCTCATAACGTAAATAAACAACCCCACTTATTTTTCCAATCGTAACAAACACCCCTCTATCATATACACCACAATATCTCCAGTAACCCGACGGTAGACGGCGGGTGCCCGCCTGATTTGACCAGTCGAATAGATTCTTGGCGTAGTGCGTCACTTTTCAACGGAAGGATTATGTGATCCCAATTGGTCGCTAACTATTCGGCTGCGTCCTTATGTAAGCCAACGAGCAGGCCAGAACTAGTGGTTTAATGAACTGTACTAATATTGAACGAACGTTTCAATCATACCCAATACAGTGCAAAAGCTCTTTTAACCCGACGGTGGCCACGAGGTTAACTGAAGTTTAACCGTGATAACGCCCTTTTACTTATTCACAAAATAATCTGACGAATACACATGCGATAACGCTCCATTGCATTTTCAGCTTTCGGGGAAAGGCAAGATTACTTCTTATCATTTAGCTCTAATATAGCCTATATCCGCTAGCTAGTCGGTTGTGGCCTTGGGCAAGGCACTTTACGGACATTGCCTGAACCCGCGGATTAATGGGTTCTACCAAATTGAAGAAACATGTCTATCATATACAACACACTGCAATAGCTCCAGTAACCCGACGGTGGGCGCGAGGTGATATGACGATTGCCCGGGTGTTAACCCGCTTGGTTTTCTTATTCACGGGGATAAACATGAATGCCCTATCCTTTCCCTATCCGTATAAACAACTTTCACCGTTTATGTTTTGTAATTGACATGAACAAAAACTCACAAAACAGTGCCAGTGCAAAGGTAAAAACAAAGACAATATTTTATTGCAAAGGGCACTGTCATTTCTTTTGGTTTGGTCTGAAATAAAATCATAAATAATTGCACTGTTTCAAAAAGATGTTTTTTTAACTGTTAGAGGTAACAAAATCACTAAAACCATTTGCTGTACGTTTAGTGCATAAAACTTGGAGCGCCCGACAAAATCTGTATTAAAACAAAACATAGAGATCTTTTTGATATACGCATTCATAGGTGATTTGGTATTGTAAAAAAGACGGGTCAAATCCTGCAAGACACAACGCAACGCGACAAATCCACCAGTTTACGTTGGGCAACGCCAACGGTCCAAACCAATATTCTGTAGTCTGCGGACAGTGCCCGATTTCCATATTAACCAGAAGACGCCAAGTACGAGACAAATGACGCACTCGATATAAAAACCGTCTATCGTCGTAACGCATGTTCCACCGCTTGATTCACAAACCTGGAAATAAATGACGGTTTGTTGTAAATTTAATTTGTCTGACAAATTAGTTTAGTTGTTTAGTGCGTCTCAACCGAAAAGTCGCCAGCTAGTCTGTTGGTACCTTGGGCATGGCACTTAACAGACATTGCCTGAACCC
>CH003255.1:299796-331376 GCA_000149265.1 Ciona savignyi
TTGCGCCCACCGCCGGGTTACCGGAGCTATTGCAGTGTGTTGTATATGATAGACACGTTCCTTCAATTTGGTAGAACCCATTAATCCGCTGGGTTCAGGCAATGTCCGTAAAGTGCCTTGCCCAAGGACACAACCGTCTAGCTAGCGACCAGTTTCGCACCTGCAACCTTTCGATTGAAAGGCAACGCACTTAACCGCTAGACCATCGGGCCGGACGATTGAAGTAACATGTCTACCATACACAAAACACTGCAATAGCTCCGATAACCGGTGGGCGTAGTTTCGAGTGAAAACTGTTTTAAATTCATCGAGTTATAATGCAAATGAGAAAAAAAGCCTAAACCAAGAATATGCTCGTTAACTTTATATATGGAGTGCATGTTAAACCCAAAATCTTGTTGATTAAAGTCATAACTACAGTAACAGCTGGCAAAAATCCCTTGTTAAATCGTCCGGCTGGTTATTATGGTATTTTACAGCGTCGCCTTTTAACCAAAAGGTAACAGCTGGCAAAAATCTTTATTAAATGAGGAAACTTACCGCTTTGGACTCTTTGTCACAATTTGCAAGATTTGAAGTTCCCCCAACACAATTGGTTGTAGTCAATGCCCCAACATACCACAGCGCTAATGTGCTAGGCCAGGTCCCTGTATAGATGTTATAGTTTAATTTCATATTATAAGTTTGTGTTTATCAATATAAAAGATTCAGCATTTGTATACACTGTTTTTGATGGCATATTAACGACTGTTTTTTTATTTTACTTGCTGTTGTTACTATGGCAAAATATGTATAAACTGAAACTAATTGTTTTTTTAACCACTGAAAACAAAAAGCAAAAATTACTTTATCATTGCAATTTGGAAAAAAAACAAGTTTTATTATATTCAGAAAAAATACATTAAGGGGAAAAAAAGGAGGGAAACTGCACACTAATATGAAGATTATGACATTAAGAGTCAGTTTTAAACATGGGATTGGAGTAAGGGATAGTACTGGGGTTGAGATTAGTGTTTAGGGCAAGGTTTAAATTGGTTTCCATAATTTTAGTGAGTAGTTTCCTTCCTTCCCTCCTTTTAGTGTTGCCCGACATAAAGGGACAGTTTATGCGATAGTAAAAGTATGGTTAAAGATGCCAAAAAAACACGAATTAAAATAAAAATGTTTAAAACTGCGTAATGTAATTGTACAAAGGCTCACCTCCCAAATTTGCAACAGTATTGAGTAGAGTCATATATGTTCCACCTATTTTGGGGTCGCTAATTTTAGCGTTGAAAGCCATAACGGAGACAAACATACTGTATAACGCCACCTGAAATAATGACTGTTTTATCAAAACTGAATTAAAACCTAAATCACAAATTCACAGATAAATCTAAAAGTAAGAATTTAACTTTTTTTTACAACAGAATAAGAATTGGGTTCCATTCAATTAAACCTTTCCTTAGATAAAAACAGCTGATTAAAATAAAATATATGTAAGTGTCCAAATTAGGATAGGAAAATTTATGTTTATATCTGTGAATGGGAAAGCGCAAGCGGTAATAACACACGCAACCGTCAGATCACCTCGCACACACCGATGGGTTACTGGAGCAATTGCATTGTGTTGATGATGATTCAAAAGTTCCTTCAATTTAGTAGAACCCATTAATACACTGGGTTAAGGCAATGTCCGTAAAGTGCCTTGCCCAAGGACACAACCAAACTAAGCTAGTGACCAGTTTCAAACCTGCATCCCTTCAGCTGAGGCGACGCATTAAACCACTAGAATAATCTGTCAGAGTAGAACCCATTAATCCACTAAGTGTAGGCCATTTCCATTAACCCTTAGACGACGACGGTTACATATTTGTAACCTAGATGTGTCCCCGAAAAAAATGCACAATTCAGTCGTTTCTTGGGGGATTTTCCTAGTTTTGATATTTTTGGAAAGCATTTGAATAGATCTTTCGAAATAACGCATAAAAATATAATCCTTCCATTTAAAAATTTTGAGTAATATTGCTCCAAACATTTTTCTTCAAAATTTTTGTATCTAGTTTAACTTTTAGGTAAAATATCGCTTTTTTTGGGTTCTGGGGAGTTAAAATTGTTACACCAGTTGCTGTGAGAATAAAACTAGCAGTAGCCGTCTTTGTTTTCGAGTTTACCAGTCATTTTCGATTTTTCAACGATATATGTAAACATATGTGTACATGTTTTTTTCTAATTACTATTGATATTTATTCATTTTTTCGACTTTGTTTTTCAATTATTATTTGATATTCGAAAGAAATATGGCAACTTCGGAATAGATTACAGCCGATTAGGCTGCCAGCATGATCGAGGCCGACAGTGATCGTGGTGATGAAATGCCATATTTGTCAGTTTTATGTGACGTCATCACGCTTAGTTGACGTCATCAAAAAACAAAAGACGTAACTTTGTAGGAAATTTCATTTTGAACACTTTTGTAATACATTACTATCTTCTACAAGCTACCAGTAACGAGTAATTAGAGTATAAATTACTAATTATGACGTCATTACAAATACTACAACGTCATCAAAAAAAAAAATACCAATTTGTAGAAAATTATCTACTGGACAACTTTGTAATAGATTGTTCTTCTCTAAGTCCAACAGTATTCGCAGCAAACAAGGTTAAAGCAACCTTACTCAAAAGTGCCAAAAACTGCAAAAGTTTCGTCGTCTTCAAAGGGTTAAGTGCCTTGCCCGAAGCAAACTAACCAAACTAATCATCAGACAATTAGTTAATGTAAAGGACTTTACCTGGTGAATGAAGTAGGTAACAAGTATAATCCCAAAGTAGTAATAGGGGAAACTGCCATCTGCTTGTTTGAATGATGGCGTCCAATAAATCACTGCTGCAAACCACACAGTGAATATTAATCTGAAAGAAGAAAGTGTCGTGTAAATCAAGTGTAAATAAAAGGCAAACTATTTTAAATGTAGTTTTTTGACCCTTCAAAAAACAATAAATAAGGGAACACATGCTTGCAATATAGAAAAGGAAAGCAGAAAAAAAAACAACATTTGTTATAGCATATTATGGAAAAATTAAATGTTATATATGCAGCCTTAAATTTAACTAAGCTGAATGAGACTTGTTATTGTTCAAAAATTTATTAAAATTAAATGGAATAAATCAGAAATTAAAATAAAAAAATTATGGTTAGCATTGTCATTTGGCAATAAAACAACAGTGAAAGTTAAACAAACAAGGAATTAAAGAACTATGCCAATTCATATACAATCTCCCTAAATGGCCAAATGGCGGTGGTAAACCCAAAGCCAATGGAAATATCAAATGACTGAGTTTTTTACAGATTAAATTGTGGGTCAAAATATTTGATCTTCACCATAAGAAATGGAAATAAAAATAATCTTTAAATTGAATGAATACATAACAGTAGTAATGCAATATATTTAGATAGGATATTCATGTTTATTCCCGTGAATGGGAAAACCAAGGTGGTTAACACAAGCACAATCGTCAGATCACCTTGCGCCCACCGTCGGGTTATCGGAGCTATTGCAATATGTTGTGTATGATTCACATGTTACTTCAAATTTGGTAGAACCCATTAATACAATGGGTTCAGGCAATGTCTGTTAAATGCCTTGCCCAAGGACACAACCGACTAGCTAGTGCCCAGTTTCGTACCCGCAACCCTTTGGCAAAAAGGCGACGCACTAACCAACTAGACTGATTTGTTTGTTAGATCTAACTTAAATGCACTGAGAAAGTCCGTTGCTTTTTAAAAACCTTGCAATCTAAATATAATTAAAAGCATCGTTTACCTATATCGAACTGCTTTAAGAAAGATGTCCAATGGCCTGGGGCCAGAAGTATATTTAGCAATAACAAGAGGAAGAGCTATTTGCAATGGTGTGAGCGGTATTGCCAGCAATGCCAACGTTTCCTTGTGGATTCCACACTCAATGAGTTTCAGCGCAACAATCGATTCGGAAGCGAAACCAATCTGGAATGGGATGAGTGAAATTTTAAAGAAATCTTGTATAAAAATTCTAAAGATTTGAGTAAAATTCTAAAGATTTCTTGTTTAAATTTTTTTTATAGATTTGAGTGAAATTTTAAAAGATGAGTAAAATTCTTAAGATTTCTTGTTTAAAAATTTTATAGATTTGAGTGAAATTCTAAAAGATGAGTAAAATTCTTAAGATCTCTTGTATAAAAATTCTAAAGATTTGACTGAAATTTTAAAAGATAAGTGAAATTCTAAAGATTTGACTGAAATTTTAAAAGATAAGTGAAATTCTAAAGATTTCTTGTTTAAAATTTTTATAGATTTGAATGAAATTCCAAAAGATGAGTGAAAATCTAAAGATGAATGCAATCTGGAATGTATCAATCTGTATTATTGTGGTAATCAATATAGACCTGTCCCATTACCATATTCACTAGTGTTTAATATAAAGTAAAAATTCTTTCGATATCAATTTTTTTTTTCACTAAATTTTTTTTATATTAATTTTATTCAGTATAGTTTTGCAGTTTTTCACTAGGGAGCAAAACAATCTAGAATGGAATGAGTTAAATTCTAGAGATCTCTTGTTTTAAAGCAAAGGAAAATAGGAAAATATTAATCACTTGCCCTAATTAAAATAATATATGTTAATACATATATATGTTGGTATAGGAGGACAAGTTACACGGGGTGCTTAATAAAATATAGGTTAAAACAGACACGGGCAAACTACTGCCCCGAGCTAAATCCATCCTGTAGTCTTTTATTATGGCTCGCCGGATGTTATTGACATGTTAACAGACTAAATAGCAATATCACAGCTAAATTTTTACGTTGCTTGACGCAACAGTGCTTTCTGGTTTTATTCAGTAATGTACTGTATTTCTTAGTTTAATGTTTTTTATAAGCAGTGGCAAACTATATGTGAGTGGCAGTTAGATTACTTAGCCCGCCAGTTCAGGAATGATATATTTTTAAACCTGATCCAAAAATACTGCCCACCCCTGGGTTAAAAGTTTGCAACGTACTTCTAAGAGATCAATATGTTTTGTTTGTTTGTGGGAATTCAATAATGTTTAATTATTAACCAAAAGGGTAAGTTTATAACATTGCATGCAGAATGAGTCCGTTCAGCACACACAAGATAATAAAAGATTATTGCAGATTGCAAACACTTTGAAATGGGACAAAGTTATGATGAAAAGGTAAATGTGGCAAATGCAGTTTCCAGCAATTATAAAAGCAGTCTGTTTTACTACATAGAATACCGTACAATGCCTTACAAAGAATCAGGTTACGGCAGCTATTACAATGAATTGTAAACGATAGACAGACTTTAGTTGCTGCAATTAACTTCAGCCCATTAATCCGCTTCTACTACATTTCTACTATGTATGCATAACTGTCAATGTGAGCTACAGGCAGATATACAAATTAGTTACTTTTTTAACTAAAAGTTACTAGTCTGCAATTAGAATCGATTGATAATGCTTAAAAAGAGTATCTTTTATGTTCATCATAACCTGCAATCTCATGGCAAGAAGTTTTAACTTAAGATTTTTAAAGGATTTACAAAAGAACAAATCGCCATTGCGTAAAACAGGAACAGGAGAGTTAGACTGGAGCACGGTACACCAGGACACCGGGTCGTTTGTCCAAAAACCAACCTTAGCGGCCGAATGGTTGAAATTTAAACTCACACAGACGCAAATAAACCAGTATGAAAGGTAATTTTGGTAACGCCTTTTTGTCTACTTTGGTTAAGAAATGTTTGTAGCTTTGTGAGGTAAATAATGCAATGCAGGGTTTATACCTTTTGATGAAAACTAGGATCGTGCTAAATGTGAATAAAACTAAATGATAGATGAAAACTTAAAATCAAACAAATTAATATTCATACCAAAATATTTTTTGTAAAATGAATAAAATGACTTAATGCCAACATTAGAATTTTACTAAGATGCTACAATTTTGCAAGGTGGTTATCTTGGTGATTGAATGTTCAGAAAAAAGTAGTGTTAAAAAATAATACATATTTTGTGAAAACTGTAGCATATTTTTGGAAAACTGTAACATATTTTATGAAAACTTTAGCATATTTTGAGAAAACTGTCACATTTTTTGTAAAAACTGTATTACTAAAGTAGTATGTATTATAAACATTTTCTATCTTTTAACAGAGAAGGCTACCTTGCTCCTGTTAAAGTGCTAAGTGATGCTCAATGTGATCTTTTGCTGGAAGACTACAGGAAATTCATTGTAAATACTCAAATATTATTGTGTGGTAATCAATACAGATCTGTCCCCTTACCTTACATAGTGTTTTATATAACTGAAAATTCATTCGATATGAAAAACTTATTTTGATATTAACTCTTTTGTATATTCATTTTATGCAGTACAGTTTTGCAGTTTTGGAAAGTTGATAATGTTTATGCGGTATATTGGTTTTATTTTTTATTTTCGCGCAGTTAGTTTTTTGAGTATCTTGAAAACGAAAAACTTATTTTGCTTTATAAAAGTGAAAACGCACCCACGGATACACAGGGTCAAAAATCTATTAAATTTCGGGCGAGTAAGAATTCACTCGCATGTGGAAGCTCACACGAGTAACGGAAGTAAATCGTTTACGCGAACATTTTGATAAAGCTGCTGTAAGAATTATAGACCCCAGTATTCGGACGCGCCATGTGTATAATAAAACGGTTGCAATGATGAGGATTTGTTTTTTATTCCTCTATGCGTCAGTTGAATAGAAAGCGATTGCAATAAATGTTAATATTAGTTTTTTATTTGCAAGAGTAAATTCTTACCCGCATGGCGTGTACTGTTACTTGTGCGTTTTTTTGCATGTGGATACATTTGTACTCCAATATTTAAATGAGTTTTATGATTTGCGCTACCACCAGGATAGTGACGGCCACCCTTTGTTCTATGAGTTCCACAAAAACCAAACTGGGGATTCAAGCAATGTTTTGATGCATGCACTTGGACATTGGAGGATAACCAGAGCATTTCACGACATCATATTCCACCCCGGTATTTGTGTAAGTGGAGCTGATTGCCAAGTTTGCAAAGATTTTTCAGGGCAGTAATAAAATCGATGCGCAGAAATCGATTTCAAAGAAAATTTAATAACTAAAATTGATGCGAAGTTTAAAACTCGGAATTTGTTACTTTTCATCACACTAATGAGGTTAAGTTTAAAATTATGGGGTGTTGAAATTGCCATGTTATCACAAGTATTGCAGTGTGCTGTTCATGGTTCATCTGTTTAATAGAATTCACTTTTAATAGAAAACCAAGGGGGTTAACACACGGGCAATCGTCAGATCACCTCACGTCCATCGTCGAGTTACCGGAGCTATTGCAGCGTGTTGTGTATGATTCACACGTTCACTCAGTTTCAATAGAATTCATTAATTAGCTGGGTTTAGGCAATGTTCGTTAAATGCCTTGCTCAAGGACACAACCAACTAGCTAATGACCAGTTTCGAACCTGCAATTATTTGGCTGAAAAGCGACGCACTAAACCACCAAGGTATTTGTACAAATTGTTCTAAGACCATTTTACCTTAGCTAAGTCTAATACCATAAAAATGTTAATGAAAATAAAGCTATTTGAACAGATTGTTCTGAGACTATTTTCCACTTATTAAGTCTAATAACATAAAAAAATTTAACAAGACTTTACGAACTACACATATTGCCAATTAGGTTCCTGCGTCCCAATTGATAGGAAATGACGGAAAAGAATCAGCGATTCGATTTTGGCACGACCAGCTGTTTGCCAAACCAGCTAAATACGGAGGATGCGTTGCGTGGCACCAGGATTACAGTTATTGGACCCGGACCTACCCCATGAAGCATATTACGGTGGGGACTTCTGGTTCTAAGTACTACAACTGGCAACTGTATGCCCGCCGGCCTTTTCACATTTTTTAAATGATATAATATTAATTGTAATATATAACATTACTTAATTACTTAAAAAATGCACAGAAAATGCTTCTGTATCCCGTATTTAAATGTGAGGTAATATTGTAATACTGACTACAAATTACATCTTCAAAGATAAAAGGTCTTTAACAATACAGTAAAGGTGTAATGGAATGTACAAACTGTACAGTATAGGTAAAACATTACAAATTGCTAACTTTCTATGGTGTTGAAACATTTCGAAATGTAACACAAATTACTAGAGAATCTGCATTTTTCCTAACATATTTAAAAAAATGATTTTAAAAGTTTTCAGATGTGTTCTTCCTTCTACTAAGTAACCAAGTAAAATGCTCTGTAAATCTAGCCATTCCTGTTCTGGCACTAAAATAGCTATTAACGAAATTAAAAAATTGCTATTTCTTGCAGCTTTTTTTTTAATTTAAAAATTGCTGTTTCTTACAGCCTTTTTTTAATTCAAAACTTGCTCTTTCTTACAACCTTTTTTCAATTCAAAAATTGCTTTCCATTAACTGGTAATTCAAAAATTGCTTTCCATTAACTGGTAATTTTTTTTCTGTATATTCAACTTGAAGTAACTAAACTCCTTAGATTCACATTGCCCTGGATGAACAGACAGAGAGCAACGGATGTATTCATTACATACCAGGATCTCATAGATGGCAAAGGGGTGGAAATCCACTTCCAGTGACTGATTTCAACTTTAAGGACATGGAATCTATCAAGGTAGCATGAACTACACTTTATGGAATAAATTGGTGTTGTTGCAACCGACAGCATGTTTATTAAGTACTTATTTTAGACTTTAATAATCAACTAATTAAAATCTAAATAACATAATCTCCTCATTTATACGTGAAAGGATTTTCCTTCTACTGTCATACAATGTGTGCCACTTTACTAAAAGCAAGCAAATTCGACACTTAAGTTAATGCCTGTTCCTAATTATACAAAATGATACAGATTTTATGATTGCTATGCTTAAGGTGGTCCCATGACTTACATATCGTTCAACGATAGCAGGACCTTAGTGTCTAAGGCCATTGTAATCTGTCGATTGATATACAACTAACTAAATACCAATGTCAATTGTTTAACAATAGGTCACCACAAGAAATAACTTAGACATCGGTTAAGGTATATAACTTAACCAATTAAAGCAGGTCCAGTTGACTGCATATTTTGGTGGGGTGTCCATATAAATGCCCATATTATTTGTGTATATACGATTCTCACCATAGACCACATTCTATTTATAATCGATCCATAATAAAAGAATTTACAGACAATTTTAACCGATGAAGAAAAAAAGGAATTTATCCCAACAGCTTGCAAGTTAAAGAGAGGAGAAGTTAGTTTCCACCATCCTTTAATGGTTCATGGATCATTTCCAAACAGGTGAGTATATGAGTATAAACATATGACTATAAATGACTATAAACGAGTGAGAATATAACTATAAGAGTGTAGAGTATGAACACAGGGAATAGGCAAAGATGTAGGCTTTCCCACAAAATAAAGAAGAATCAATGAGATTCTTCTTTACTCACTTTGCACAAAATTATTTTCTTTCATCTAAATTTAAGAACCTAATTGTGTGGAAAAGCTAATTATCTAACTGTGAAGAAATGCTGAAATTATGCTGTGATTGGACACACCACTAATACTGTATATATGCCATAATGTACATAACAGATGGGCAAAAAATTTGGCTATTCTAGTGTATATAAATACATGTAATATAGTGTATATGTTATAAAGTACAAATACATTATACACCCAAGATTATGAGCGGTATATGTAATATAGTGTTTAAGTTGTAAAGTACAATACATTATACACCCGAGATTATGAGTGGTATATGTAATATAGTGTTTAAGTTGTAAATTACAATTCATTATACAACCAAGATTATGATTGGGTTAGATAAAGTTTGACAAAGTCTGCATATCACAGATCAGAGAAACCACGAAGAGCTGCTGTGGTTAATTACATCGCTGACGGAGTTAAGTCTGCCGTTGATACTTCCTTGCTGGAGGGCACGGAACCAATTCCAAAAGACCATGAACTGCGTGGTCAATTTTACCCGTTGATATATGATCCGGGGTGGGCCATTTAAGTGTTCGAAGCATTTTAGGATCGACAAATTTTGAAGGATTGATTTTGTTATGAAAACAATGCGTTTTTTGGTGACCATTGACAATCAAATAAAGATGTGATTAAATAAACTATGTAGTGTTTAATCATAGATAAGACAGGAAATTATGTACTCCAACTAATCAAAAGTTTTTTTTGTTAATTGACCATAACAAATTTGGTTACATTTTACTGATTAGTAAACGTGGGTAGAACATGTAATGCTATGTTTTTCTAGCACTAGGTCTATCAAAGGTGTACAAAACCTTAAAAATTAAAATTACACTTACCTTGGCAGTTAAGAGGATAACGACATATTGCAACACGTTTGGTAGACATATTATTTTGAACAACAATTTATACGTGGAGACTACTCCATTGGAGGAATCATCTGAATGATTCTCAGTGGTTTCACTTTTGAACAGCATTACTAAGGTCGTGGTAATAAAAAATACAATGGCCCAGAAGTACATGAAACCTGTAAAACATGGAAAAAGGTTAAGCATCCCAATTAGATTGCTAACTCATAGTATCTAGGTTACCAACTGGTAGCTGTTTATGGGAAAAACTAAAATGATGGAAAGCGGAAGGGAGGGAAACTGCACAATAAAATAAAGATTAGGGCTTTTGAGTTAGTTTTAAACATGGAGTTGGAGTTTAGGTTAGTTCTGGGGTTGAGATTATAGTGTTCAGGGCAGGGTTAAAATTAGTTTTCGTGAGTTTCCCTTTTTTCCACTTTTCCTTCTTTTAGTGCTGTCCCCTTTAAACAGAGGTTAAGTATTTATCATCCAGAATAAAGCCAAAGATCCTTTAACAATTCAGCTATGTTCCTCACATGAATTAGTAAGTAATTTTTAAATACTCCAACCCCCCCCCCCCAAAAAAAAACATATATTACTCCCCCCCCAAAAAAAAACATTTATATAAATGGTTTGGTGTAATTATAAGCTTCCAATTTTGTTTAACATGGTGTGTGTTATACAATACCACTTTGAAATGCCAAGATAAATCGAAGACCTTAAAATAGCTCTCCCACCTTTAAGTATATAGAATATTTACCATATGAAGCAAGAGTAACTATTCTCTAATCTGTCCAGTCATGATCACAACACATACTTCGGAGATGGATGTTTAAAGCTTAATGGTAAAAATTCGGAAGTATAAAACACATCTAAGTTGTTGTTACTGTATTATGTATATCCTGTTCAAATGATATAAAAAGTGACTTAAATACACAAACTGTTTTGAACCAGTTTGTCGGAAGGTCACCAAAACGCAGTTTACAACTGACCTGCTAAATTAATGAGACCGACTTCTTGGGGAACAAACCGGAGGTATTTGTTGCAGAAATCTGCAGATTCCAATGCGAGAAATACAACGTA
The DNA here is from genome assembly GCA_000149265.1 of Ciona savignyi. Lineage (NCBI taxonomy): Eukaryota > Metazoa > Chordata > Ascidiacea > Phlebobranchia > Cionidae > Ciona > Ciona savignyi. The sequence continues at coordinate 311,269 of CH003255.1, forward strand.
ACCAAGAAAATATCCAGCAGTCTGCAATGCAGAAAAAATGTTGTTTGAAGGATATAAAAACATGCTTTTTGTTTAATTTATTTAAGGTTATAAAGCAATACACGCTTTTAGTTACGTGCAGAAAAAAGGGTTTTATATTTTAAGGTTATAAAGCAATACACGCTTTTAGTTACGTGCAGAAAAAAGGGTTTTATATTTTAAGGTTGTAAAGCAGGGCTGGTCAACCCGCGGCTCTTCGCTCAGTTCCATGCGGCTCTTTTCCGCAGGCCATATTTTTTCTTCATGACGAAGGCTATGTCCGGAAATTGTACCAAGTAGGCTATGTAATAAAGGCAACACCCTTCCTATTTTTTAATCTATTTCTTAATGCTGTTTTCTGTTAGGGGGTTTCCTGCTTAGTAATATTCATAACAATAAAAGAATTGTAAGTTTCTGTCATTGTGTGTATGATATGGCTCTTTGTGGTAATACAGTAAGAAATTTGGCTCTTAGTCTCGGACTGGTTGGCCACCCCTGTTGTAAAGCAATACATGCTTATGATTACGATTAGGTTTATTTTTTCACACCTTAATTATAGTGAAGATTGGCATACATAATTAAAAGAAGCAAAAAAAAACGGAATCGAACATTAGGATAGGAAAGGATATTCATGGCTATCTCTGTGAGTGGAAAAACCAAGGGGGTTAACACACTAGCAATATTCAAATCACCTCGCGCCCACCGTCGGGTTATCGGAGCTATTGCCGTTTGTTGTGTATGAATCAAACGTTTATTAAAGTTAGTAGAACCCATTATTCAGGCAATGTCTGTTAAGTACCTTGACCAATGATCTGACGATTACCCGTGTGTTAACCCCATTGGTTTTCCCATTCATGTGGATAAACATGAATATCCTATCCTATGTACGCAGTGAAATATCCTATTTAGCAACCCCTTCCTATATACAAATTAATATGTTAACGGAATATTTCTCAAACCTGGCCAACAGAGTTGCAAGTTGAAGCGAGTCCAACATTCTTTTTGGAGAGCATCGTAAGTGCCCAGCCGTCCACTGCAATATCTTGGGTAGCAGCGCAAAAATTGAGAATGAAAAAACAGACAGTTAGCTTCCATACATCTGGCTCACTTCCCCCTAAAATGGAATCCAACCTAAAAGTCGAGAAACGGATAATTACTTAAAACTTGTGTTTGCAAATTTAAACAACAGTTGGTTACTCCTATTAAAAGCAAGAATATATATCAGGCATAAATAACTACATAGTAATTAATAAAACTGTTATGATGACTGCCTTTCAGTCAAACTTTAGACTGTTTAGAGCAGTTGGAAAAAGGCCGAATCCACATTTATTATCCGGTTAAAATTTGACGTGACGGTTAACCACAAAAACAGTTAACCATGGTAATTTTTGGCACCCCTAGCTTTAATGCAAATAATAATATAATCCTTACTTGAATGATAATATCATCATGATAATACCAATAACGTATTGAGTTGGGACCAGCCATGTTTTTCGCCGGCCAAAATTTTGTATATACGCTCCATCTACTAATGGTGCCCATAATAACTTAATACTGAACGGCCAAAACACAAAACTGAAAAGAGCTTGCTGCTTGTAGTCAATACTTTTGGCCTGAAGATGAAAAAATCAATTTTTAAATGCATAATGTAAAAATGTTCGGAATCAATTCAAAATGGTATTCCGACCAGTTAGTCTGGTGGTTTAGTGTGACGCCTTTTAACAGAAATCGTCAGATTACTAACCATTGATTAGCTATTATGTGTCTTGCCCAAACACACAACTGACAACTTAAATCTACTTAAATTGTGGAAACTATTTTGGGGCTTTATTTGTCCGATTAAAACTACCAATTAAAGGATATTGCATCATACAAGAGCACATAGCCTAATTACCAGGTACACAATACGCTATAGTAAAAATCCTTTCTACGTTTAAAATATACCAAAAAAGGTAGCAAAGATAGCACCGTACCGCTAATAGCATTGGAATACTCCCAGCCAGACCAAGTGGAATTCCTTGTAGAATGTACAAGAATAGAAGCAGAAGCACGCTTGATCTGTCTTCGTACCACCAATGCATCTTAGAGCTTAACACCGATTCAGAGGAAATTGAATTACTGTTCGTTTCGCCAGATTTCATGTCCACGAAATTTGAATTTTCTAACTGTGTTTCGTTATTTCTTGAACGAGATCGTGCGTTTAAACCGTTCATTTTCTACAAAACTTTAAAAATCCTATTTCCATTTACAAATACACAGTGCACCCCACTTATATCATTGGTCTAAAGATCGTATAAAAATAGCAACAATATAAAATATAAATCTAACTTACAAACTTAACCACATGAACCATAATACTTTTTAAAAAGGAACTAAGTTAGATGCACAAAATAAAAAAATAGCACCCATAAAATATGGAAATACAAAATAGCTAAATTACTAAGCAAGGAAAATTTGCACATTCTATAAAAAATTGACACGGTCATATTATATATCTATATATTTATATACGCGTTATATTAAATATTACTGTTTACTAACAATATACAAAACTGTCTCTGCTTTAATGCCTGGATTTTCAACATTGATCAAATGGTTTGAGGTCTAACCTTGTTTAATGATAACAATTTGTTATTGTTTATTAGTAGTTATACCAAAAATAATGTGTGTGTCATATACCAGTGGGAAACTCGGGTTAAAATTATAGATGAACAATACACAGTGAATAGTGTGAATTAATATCAACATTCTACTCCATATTTGTCAAAGTTTCTGAGGATTACATTGAGTCGGATTTGTACTTTTCCCATCGCGGTTGTATGCAGTTTGTACCTATCTGCACCTGCGTAAACCAAGTCTGGGTTCTTTAACTGCGGACAACCTCCGACGAAATATTGCATCAGTTCTTCCTGGAACGTTCCGTTCGGCTTCCAAGTGACGCACTCGATAGTGTGGCACCCTGGTGACGACGGCACGTGTACGAAGCCGTAGCCGTAGAGCTCATTCCTGCCGTGAATGTCTTGATACCACACCTGCAGATGTAGTCGCGGCCAGCCCTGTAAACCCTTGGTGGCATAGTGCACATCAATGGGGTGGCTCCAGTATGCCGCTTGCTCGTTTTCAGGGTTATCGACGTGAGTTTGACCCTCTTTTACTCCAGCGATCAGCTTCCAAGCCCCACCAGCGTGCAAACCCCACTTACAGAACAAACTGTGACTTGGAAATTCACTCGCACCTACAAGTTGACCTATAACATGCACCTCAGCCATTCTAACCCTGGAAAACCGACACATGTTATTTCTTGTTTTCACTCAAAAAAATTAATTAGATTTATAAAATCAATGAAAGAATGTCTTAATTTTCCATTGGGCCTACTTTTGCCCAGCCAAATTTTCCATGTTATCTCTCCAAATAATTTAAAAATTACACCGATATTGCACTCACACATAACGCCACAACCAGTGATTAATCTTAAGCATGAAGTAACGGATTCATTAAAATACAAAAACACAAGAACCCAGTTCTGATACCAGCACTTTTACTGCTATATATCTTTGTAAAATATCTGACACACAAAAAACAAGGGAAAAGAAAATTCATGAAAATCCAAACTCGAAATCACCAAAATACTCATCTGTACATTTAACAGACCATGTTTTGTTGCAATTAATGTTTCCACAGTTTTGGATATTATTTCTCAACAACTCCGCCATAGGTTCATGCTAAACTGGAATCTACCAATAAGCAACCGTACAGACAATTGGAAATATTTGAAAAAACATCGCTTTTTTAAAATAGTGACAGAAATAAAAAAGACGATATGAATGTTGTTTATTTCATCCCACCAAGGGGGTTTCCCCCACCCTGTTGAAACTGCCTCATCATGCTTTGAAGTCCATTCATTCCCCCCATTTGTTGCAAAACACGAGGGTCCATGAGTTTAGCCATCTGTCCGTTAAGTCTGGCCATTTGGGACGGGTTGACGTTTTTGTCCATTCCGCCAGGTTTAAAAAGTCCTTTCATGCCTCCCATTTTCTTGACCATTTGCGCGAATTTACCGTGCTGGTTCAGCAACTCCGTCACCTCCTTCGGATAGCTGCCAGAGCCGCGTGCGACACGCGCAATGCGATTGGGATTCTTGGAAAACAATTTCGCGCCGTCTTTATGATCAAGTTCTTCATCAGTCATGCTGTCCATGATGGTCATTAACCTCTTCAATCTCTCTGTCGAGTCCTTTTCATGCCCTTTAGTCATGAAATCATTAAAACCAGGTATCATACTCATGATCTGACTGAAGGGACCCATCTTCATAATATTTTGGAACTGTTCATACATGTCTCTTAAGGTGAACTGTCCGTGTTTAAGTTTATCGAGTAATTCTTCATTCTCGTCAAGTTTGAGCTCGTTTACTTTGTCAATAAGTCCTTCTATGTCACCCATGTTCAGGAGCTTTTTCACAAACGGTTGAGTTTTAAACATTTCAAAATCATCAATATGTTCACCGGTTCCAATAAAGATAATAGGAGATTGAGTGGCAGCTACAGCACTAAGAGCGCCTCCACCCTTGGCATGGCCATCCAATTTTGTGACAATAACCGAAGCCACATCGACTTTTTCTTTAAACGCTCTTGCCTGTGCCTCGCAAGCCTGTCCAATTGAGGCATCCATGACGAAAATCACATTATCCGGGGCCACAACGTTGTAGACCTGTAACATTTCCTCAAAAAGTGAGTCTTCCTGCTTGTGCCTGCCACTCGTATCGACGATAATTATCTCGAAATTTTCATCTTTAAATTTGTCCACACCTTCCCCAGCGATTACGACCGGGTCTGCTTCAGTGTAGCTTCCATAAAACGGGATTCTTGCCTTTGTGGCGTTTTGCTTCAGCTGGTCGAATGCTCCAGCACGGAAAGTATCGGCGCAGATCAAACAAGTCTTCCAGTTTTTCCTCTGATAGTAATACGCCAGCTTCGTACAAGTAGTTGTTTTACCACTTCCCTGAAGTCCGACAAACATGATCACATTTGGTTTGCCTTTCGTGGGCTGCCAGGCTTTTACTCCAGGGTCAACAAGCTTAACAAGTTCCCGAAAAACAGCGGATTGAATCATCTTCCTTTTATTAAGTCCGGATGCCATTTCGTCAAAGTCGATTGCAGAGCGTACATTTTCGCGTAGTTTTTTCACAAGTCGTATATTGACATCAGATTCCAACAACGCCCGGCATATCTCACTGAGCATGGATTGCAGCACCTCTTCATTGATAATCGTTGCGTTACTGAGTGAACGCAATGCATTGTTGATTTTTCGTCCTAAATCCGCTAAAACCATTGTGTGTGGCTAAATATGCTGCGATTACTACAAAGCCTGTAATACAATCTGATTTCCCAGAATTAAATTGGTTAAAAAGTTGATTAGAAATAAGAAAACAAGGACCACGTCAGCATAAGGCCTAATATTCTTTCAAAATATCCTTGGTTTTATTTCCATTATTGTAATCTTTAATTATTTTGAATAATCGACTGCATAAACAGTTGATTTATTTACAGATTATAGTTCACAGAATAAAAACCTTATTACGACTAAAATTCTAGATATAACGTGGCCTTTTCTGCACATGTGACCAGATGACCATTTTGGTTTCGCTTTGTAAATAAACTGTTTTTCCATATGTACGTACGAATACGCAACTAATACTGACGTCATCAACAATACATATGTTGCAAGTAAGTGGTTAATCAAGTGAAACGAATTAAAAACCGTTAATATAACGGGGAGTTAAATTTAATTAAAACAACCCAACACCACCATTAAAGCTTGTGACATTATTATCTTAAAACAATTTATTCTGTTAACAACCAATCGTATTAACTTAAATACTACTAAGTCCAATGGCTAGTTAAGAATGGTGGCATTGTCTTTACTATTTCTAAGGGCGCAGTAATATTGAAGAAAAGTTAAAATCATATACAACATACTGAAGTATAACAAAATTTAAAAAAGTAAGCATAAGGTTACCTGAGGATAGAATGTGTGGTAACCCCCTGTGTTTACCCATTTAATTACGAGTAAAAAATATTAACAATCAATAAATCCTACCGCTAGATGGCGTCGACAACTTTCAACAATTTTTTAACTATTACTAAATCAAGCTGTCGGAATAATAACAGTTTTTTTAATATTATTCACTTATCATTAACTTTTCACTTGTTTTATAACAGTTTGGAGAGTAGCAATTTATCTGTTGATTGCAGGTATAGTTGCAAGCGAATAAAATAACAGCTTCAAATTTATGAACAATTTTTTTCTTTCGTCACGCTTGAATGCACGTTACTAACAACGCAAGTAAAAACGAAAACACGCAGGATTTGACGTTTTTACCTGTTTTTTTAAGAAGTTTTACAGTCTGTAACACAAATTAGCCTGCAATGCGAACAACACCGCTCTGGGCTGACCAGCCAAAAGACAACTCTCAAATTGGAAAATGGTAAGAAATTTAATTTAGGGTTATCTTTACGATAAACTGCATTTTACGCAGTCGGCTGATTTTTTGTGATATAATAAAAATCCTCTATTCGCCTCGTGTGATTTTAACTACAACTAAACACCAAACGTGTGATTTAAATTTACTAAAACGTGAAAAAAAATTAAAATACTGTATCATACTTAACCTTCTTCAGCAGTGCAACATTTGGCCCACGGGGCGGACATGTCTTGTAGCCCCGTAAAGGGTTTTTTACCGGCCTGTAGACTGTATCTTACCATAACCCTGTAATGTGGCCCTAGCATTAAGAAATAAATATGGGTTTAAGAGATTTGAATCCTATTCATGTAACAATCCTATTCATGTAACAATCCAGTCCACCAAGGCTCTATTGGAAAGTTCGTTTTCTGTGCGCCGGATTTTTGCGCCAACATTTTTAACGTAAATTTTGCGCCACGCCAGTAATACTAATTTGCACCACCACAAACAAAGTTGCAACATTTTTAATTAAAACTTTGAAATATAAAGTTAAAAGTGTCAAAATACTGACATAAATGAACGTAAGTGTAATCACGCCACGCCACATGATTTTTGGACTTTTTTGCGCCGGTACCCGGAAAAGTAGTCCGTGCGCCACGCCAGATATATCCGGCGCATCATACGAACTTTCCAGTACGGCACCAATGTCTTAATTTTCCCACATTTGGCCTGCCAACCACAGAAGTTACCCACCCATGTTCTACAGCATTTATGACATTGCATTTAAACCTGATGGGACCCAACTGCTTGTGGCAACCGGAAACAAAATCATTGTGTATGACCCAACAGACGGCACTCTCGTTCAAACATTAAGAGCGCACAAGGACACTGTTTATTGCCTCGGCTACTCAAAAGATGGTATGTTATATCTTATTTTAAATGATGAGTTTTTACGACCGTTTGTTTTACCGTTTTTTTCTGTTTTTTTATCGTAATTTGCTTCATTGGCCATTATTTAGTACGGGGCAAAAAATTGATTGAACTAAAACTGAATAAACTTGTTTGACTGAATAGCTTGGTGGTATGGTGCGTCTTTTTTAGCTGAAAGGTTGCAGGTTCAAAAGTGGTTGCTGGATAATTGGTTGTGTCCTAGGGTAAGACACTTAACGTACATTATTTGAATTCACTGTATATAATAAGTTCTAACAAGATTGATAAAACGTCTTTTATCCTATCATGAGAAAGAAATAATAATTAATAATAATAAAGGAAAAATTTAATTCCTGTCTGTGCAAACTTTAGATTTTTTATTATCATCTCTCTGTCAACTGTAATGTAGCATTTAATAAAAATTAATTATAACTTTGGGTTAATAGTCAAAATTACTTGTTTTATTGCATACAATTCTTTGTATCTACATAGCCCAACCCAGTGCATCTATATAAATGTTTGTTTCAATAGGGAAAAGGTTTGCGTCCGGCAGTGCTGATAAATGTGTCATCATCTGGACTGATAAGCTGACTGGGATTCTTAAATACACGTAAGTATCTAACTTGCTGCACTTTACTATCAGGCTGTTCATACGGTAGGTTAAATATGCATAAAACAACCGTAAGAATGTTTCTTATTCAAAGTATCTAGCTTGCTGCACTGTAGTATCTAGCTTGCTGATCTATCCTATCAGGTTAATGGATCTGGTAGGTTAAATATGCATAAAACAACCGTAAGAATGTTTCTCTTTAAAGGCACAATGAATCGATCCAATGTCTCGCCTACAACCCGGTCTCACCTCAACTAGCCTCTTGTGCTGTCAATGATTTTGGTGAGTTTTATTCTCGTTTTCAGTGTCAACAATTGGCCTTGTTTTCTACTTTGCATATTTTCCGTTATTTTTACAGATCAGTCTAGTGGTTAAGTACGTCGTCTTTCAGCCGAAGGGTTAAAGGTTAGAAACTGGTCATTAGCTAGTCGGTTGTTTCCTTGGGCAAGGCACTTAACGGACATTGCCTGAACCCAGCAGATTAATGGGTTCTACCAAATTAAAGGAACATGTCTATTATATACAAATACAACACTCTAAAATAGCTCCGGTAACCCGATGGTGGGCGCGAGGTGATCCGACGATTGCCTGTGTGTTAGCCCCCCTGGTTTTCCCATTAACGGGGATAAACACGAATATCCTAATTACCAACCATGTTCAGGAAAAAAATTAAATTGGGGTATGATTGGTTAAGTGCTATGCTATATGGCATGGTTGTTAATTGCACCTTAAATACCCTAACCACCTAACATCCATTGACAATACACTCAATTATCACCACAACGGATCCTATTACTTTTAATTGGGATTTTTGTACCAGGTTTATGGGCTCCAGAGCAGAAGTCGGTGAACAAGCACAAGATAAGCAACAGGATTACATGTTGCAGGTGCCTTATAACATGCCCTTTGGTGATAATTACACCTTTTTCCACCCAAAATGGGAAATTCCTGCATTCCATACTTAGTGCAAAAGTTTTCTAAAAATTACTGAAAATTAACGAAAAATTATACACTGAAATTTTGTTAAAAATGACGGAAACTTTAAATCAACATAAACATGTATCAAGTCTGTTGTATTTTAAAATTCCACATTTAAATAATTCATCCTAGAATAATTGTAGAATCCAAACTGAATCATATAAGAAGACAGTCATGAGTCAAATTATTAGTCTTTACAATGAACTGTTTTGGCCTTATATTTCTGCTTCTAAGCTTAAGTATACTAGACGACAATTCCTAATTACCGTGCACCTTTGCAAAAAAACATTTACTTCCTATGTATCCATCTTTATCTGATTAATTCCATTCCGGTTTGACAATTCAGCTGGACCAGTGACGGGCAGTACTTGGCTCTCGGACTTTTCAGCGGCGTCATCAGTATTCGGAGCAAACTTGGTGAAGAAAAGATCAAAATTGAGCGTCCAGGAGGATCCTTGTCACCAGTTTGGTCCCTGAAATGGAACCACAAGTAAACCACAGATTTCACTTTCTTTTTAGGGCAAATTTGGGTACAGTTAAATCTAGTTATTATGCCATTATCGCTACTATATCCCTTTTGCAATACAGTATGCTGTAGCTGTTTTACTTATACAACAAACGGCTTTGGGACTAGCCCATTTTTTATTCGAACCTTACCCCCCAAAAAATTGTAGGGTGCATTGATAAATTAGTAGCAGCCAAGCAGACTTATATATCACACTGCATGAACATTTTTTCAGAGATGATACGAATGATGTTTTAACTGTGTGCGATTGGGGCCAGACTTTGTCCTTTTATCACCTAAATGGAAAACAGGTAAATACAACTATTTCTACATGTCAATGCATTGCCTATAGTTACTCATAAATTCTTAAAATCTCAGTAATTTATACTTTCTTTTCACTAGTTTGAAAGCAGTCTTCTTTTCATATATGTGTTATCCTATTGCAGGATTAAATTCTAACCCCTATGTTTATACTTTTAAGTCAACACAACCTTAATTTGCTATTTCAGTCCATTTTGTTATCCCAGCTTAAGTTTTGTAAATGTTTTATATAACCGACACTTGGTAATTTTTAACTGTAGTTGAAATTTGCTATACTTTTATAACATTAATTGCAATAAAATTAATATACCTCAAAGTATATTAGTAATCCCAATAAATGGAAAAACAGACAGTGGTTTGGCTAAAAATGCAGATTTCCCGAATGCTAACCTCCTTGGTTTTTCCATTCACAAGGATTAAGCATGAATATCCTATCCTTATCCAAGTTTTTCCTGTATGGTAACCCTCTCTCCCATTCAAATGATTAACATGAATATTATATCCTAAAATAAACAGCACTAATACAAATCTTTACCAGATCGGAAAAGACGCGAAACTTGATTACGACCCATGTGCGGTGCAGTACTATGACCAGGGAAAGTACCTAGTTGTGGGTGGGTCTAACAAGAAGACCTGTCTGTACTCGAAAGAGGGGTATTTCCTCGGGGTTATATCGGACAGTAGTAGTGGATGGGTGTGGTGCATCGCGTGCAAACCGGACTCAAATGTAGTGGTGAGTGACATCTGTTTATCGTAGACTTAAAGTTATTTAAATTATGCCTCTACATAAGGTCAAAACTGCACCTGCAATTTCAGTTTGTTTTTAACTTTACATGATGGGCTCGTCACTAGGACCTTTTGTATAGGAATCGGTATATATGTATCGGTCTCGTAAACCATTTAACCACACAACCATACCCATGTTTATGCGTTCTTTTCTTTTTTATCGAGTCAAGTTTTAACCCATGTGGGTCTTCACTTGGACCGTTTTTGTTTATTTTATGCATCGACCACATTAACCATTCAACCACACGATCGTACACCTTACACCTATGTTCCTTAGGTGGTCGGACACCAAGACGGCACAATCACTTGCCACCTCGTCACGTTTCAAACTGTGCACGGATTGTACCGGGACTGCTACGCGTTCCGTCAAAATCTCACCAACGTCGTAGTGCAACGTCTCAACTCCGATATCAAGCACATTGATCTGGATGAGGATGACGGCTCAAAACTCACCATAAAGTGCAACGATCTAGTGAAGCGAATATCGGTCTACAAGGACAAATTAGCAGTAAGTAGGAGACTAGGGTAGAACTTACCAGAAGTGATAAAGGTTGCGGGTAGGATATTCATGTTTATCCCCGTGAATGGGAAAACCAAGGGTGTTAACAACACACGTGGTTTGTTGGTAACAAACTAGCTGGGTAGAAACTAAAGCGAGATTAGTAATTGGTGGAAAGTGCCTTGCAAGTAGAACCAGCACAATTTGCATGAGTAGGAAAGGGTCTGTTGGGATAGGATATTCATGTTTATTCCTGTGAATGGGAAAACCAAGGTGGTTACCACACTGGCAATCGTCAAATCGCCTCGCTCATAATAAGAGGTGGTAAGTATGCGATATTTCGTTTTGTACCTCTTTATCAGTCAATCTTTGATTGACAGATTCTGAAACGTTTTAAATAATTACCCAAATATATCAAACTCCACCTCCCAGGTCCAGTTGTCGGATCGTATAGTCATCTACCAACATGAGACAAAGGATGGGGAATCGAAGTACGTCCCGGTAAACAAAATACTCAAGAAGTTTGAATGCAATCTGCTGGTGGTGTGCAGCGAAAACATCATACTTTGCCAGGTTGGTCTTTGTGGTGGTGGAAGTGATTTTATTCCTAGTAGGGTAAGGTAGTAATGTTTATCCCCATGAATGGGAAAATCAAGGGGGTTCACACTTGGGCAATCGTCAGATCACGTCGCGCCCACCGTCGAGTTACCAGAGCTATTGCAGTGTGTTGTGTATGATACACATGGTCCTTTAAATTGGTAGAATTCATTCATCCGCTGGGTTCAGGCAATGTCAGTGCTTTGCCCAAGGACACAACAGGCTAGCTAGCTACCAGTTTCGAACCTGCAACCCTTCGGTTGAAAGACGTCTTACTGATTTTCATATAAAAACGGGTCATACTGACGAGCCCAAAACGGCTTTAAAACTCAGTACGGGTTAAAGGAAAGAACAAATCATATTGTATACCATTTTTGATTCTGGAATGGCCAGATTTACTTTGTTTTTTGAATTGATTAATTCTGGAATGGTTGTACGGTTGTCTGGCCAAATGGTACACTCGACCGATACATATACTGACTTGTAACATAAAAATACGATCGTAGGAACGAGCCCATCATGGGTTCAAAACTGAGACCACTAAGAAAAAAAATATTTTGGAACAGCCCGATCCAGATTTTCCACATTTATTGATCCACTTATTCCCAGGAGAGCAAGTTGTCGTGTTTTTCAATGGATGGAGAGAAACAAAGGGATTGGTCTTTGGAAGCGAACATTCGTTACATCAAGGTTATAGGAGGTCCCAGTGGGAGGGAAGGAATGCTGCTCGGGTTAAAGAACGGACAGGTATGTCTCGGGTTAAAGAATGGATGGGTATGTCTCGGTTTAAAGAATGGACAGATATGTCTTGGGTTAAATAATGAACGGGTATGTCTCGGGTTAAAGAACGGACAGGTATGTCTCGGGTTAAAGAATGGACAGGTATGTCTCGGGTTAAAGAATAAATAGACCTAGGTATGTCTCGGGTTAAAGAATGGACAAGTATGTGGGTACATTGTGGTTCTTTTGCAAAGCAGCAAATATTGCCTGAACCCAGTGGATTAGTGGTTTCTACTAAATTTTTAAAAGGAACAACTAAATCATATACAACACACTGCAATATCACAGGGATAATCATAAATATACTATCCTTCTATTCTATCCTAAAGCTAAACATACCGGATATTAAGGCATAAGTTGCATAATTGCAATCTGGTTACTCATCAAGTACAGTGGAACCTCACTTACCTGACCGCCTATGGGACCGTTATTAAGCGGTCGTGTTAGCGGGGTGATCGTGTTGGCGAATTTTGATTTGGAGCAAGTTGACGTCATATGAAACCAAAACGTCTGCCAAATTATTTGGGACCGCACTGAAGTGATCCTAATAATGAGGTGGTTGTGTTATCGAGGTGGTCTCCAAGCAGGGTTCCACTGTATATTAGATTTTACTCTTGCTGTAATTATCTCGTTGCCGCATAAGATTTGTTTCTTTTGCTCCAAGGTTTTGCAAATTTTCGTTGACAATCCGTTTCCGATCGAAATGCTGAAGATCAAGAGCTCAATTCGGTGTCTGGATCTGAGCATGAATCGAACGAAGTTGGCGATAATTTGTGACAACTCCACCTGCCATGTCTATGACATAGAAAGCAAAGAATTGCTCTTTGAGGTGGGTGGTAGATACAATAATGGACTGGTTGACAGAAACAACAGGACCAGAAATGTAGTCTACTGCTATGTAGACTACCAGTTACTCGGGTATTCGGGAGCTATCATTTTCGAAACTGGTCGCTAGCTAGTCGGTTGTGTTGTGTCTTTTGGCAAGGCCCTTAACGGCCATTGCCTGAACCGAATGGATTGATTGGGTTCTACCCAATGGAAGAAACATAATAATCATACACAACAAACTGCAAACAATTTTTGGGTAATTTGGGCGTTTTTCCATTCACGGGGATAAACATAACTATCTTATCCTGTCCTATCATCCTTCCAAACCAGGGATGTAGACTACTGAATCAAGTTACTTCCAGGGCATCCTGGAGATATTATTTTTGAAACTGGTCGTTAGCTAGTCAGTTACCCATTGGGCATTTTCCATTCACGGGGATAAACATAACTATCATATCATCCTCCCTAAACACAGTTTAACTATTTAAATCAAAATTAACAAAAATCCATCCTCACACTGCTTTGATGTATGAAGTAAACGCGAATAGCGTTGCATGGAACACACAGGGATAAACATATCCTATTCTGTCCTATTATCCTACCAAACCCAGTTTAACTATTTAAATCCAAATTACCAAAAATCCATCCTCACAATGCTTCGATTTAGGAAGTAAACGCGAATAGCGTGGCATGGAACACACAAAACGAGGACATGCTCTGCTACTCCGGCAAGGGACACCTCGGAATCAAAGCTGCCGGATTTCCCTCCCAACAGAGAAGGATGAACGGCTTCGTCGTGGGTTACTGTGGTTCGCGTATCTTCTGCCTGCACGTGCACGCCATGCGCGCCGTCGATGTGCCACAGTCTGCACCGATGTACCAGTACCTTGATAGGCAGATGTATGAGTAAGTGCCGTTTGTTGTTCTTAAGTCAATTTTAGCTGGTGTCTTGGGTTAAAAAGGTCATATTATACATGTATATAATTGTATAGGATATATACCTTGATAGGCAGATGTATGAGTAAGTGTGCTTTGTTGTTCTTAAGTCAATTTTAGCTGGTGTCTTGGGTTAAAAAGGTCATATTATACATGTATATAATTGTATAGGATATATACCTTGATAGGCAGATGTATGAGTAAGTGTGCTTTGTTGTTCTTAAGTCAATTTTAGCTGGTGTCTTGGGTTAAAAAGGTCATATTATACATGTATATAATTGTATAGGATATATACCTTGATAGGCAGATGTATGAGTAAGTGTGCTTTGTTGTTCTTAAGTCAATTTTAGCTGGTGTCTTGGGTTAAAAAGGTCATATTATACATGTATATAATTGTATAGGATATATACCTTGATAGGCAGATGTATGAGTAAGTGCCGTTTGTTGTTTTGATGTTAATCGCTTTGTTTGATTTGTTCTGGATTGTTTAATATGAATTCTAATCAGAATGAATAAATTTATCTTTTTTATGCACTAAACATTATGTTTTTATGTGCTCTGCTATATTAAAGTGCCATTTAAAATCACCCTGACTAGACCTATTGCAAATCTAAACATTGTTGGCAATACATGTTAAATCAGGATAGCATTTTTAAAAGCCATCTTCTAACTCTATAAGATGACCTTTACCTTATTATTTTACTGTGGGAATTTCCTGTTTTTTTAAAGGATTTAGGTCACCTATTGGTTCGGTTTGTAATGAACTACACAGGTAGACATTTAAGGAAAAAAATGAAAATATTAGTAAGTTTTGTTCTAACGAAATTGCCTTGTCGTTTTGATGTAAATTTTGGCTGGTATCTTGGGTTAAAAAGGTAATATTTAAAAATAAAAACAATTTTTAAACTTCCGTACCTAAAAACAACAGATTTTAAATTGAGGTGATTTCAGACTATTTTAATGCCTTAGTTTCTTAGAAATAAAGCTTGAATCTGCAACCTAAACTATCCAAAATTTTAAGCCCATACCCCTTCATACATCGGCAACTTTTTCCAACAAAACAGCTAGCAGATGCACAATCAACACCTTTATTTAAAAAAGCACTGCTCCACCATTACAAAACTTTACAGCTAAACAAGAAACATCTGCGCGCAGCTTAGCACATGCTGCTTTCAACCCAACAAACATTGGGGAATCACCACCATTGTTACTCAGCAAAACACTTATTTAAAATCAATCACTTAATTAAAAGAGTCTCTTAATGAGAGGTCTTATTTGGTTATACGCCATCTTCACAGCCCACCCAACGAATATGGCAACATCTATAAAATAGAATAACATGGAATCCTATGACTTGTGATCCACAAATTTGGGTTTTATGGTACTCAACCCATACAGGTTTCACTTGAATGAGTTCCCACCCCCATGAATTCCCAGCTTAAAATAATGGTTAAACCGATAGATGATACTCGTTTTAGAATGCCTTCTATGCCCATATGGCGTGATTCTTAAATTATAAATCCCCCCACCCTTAACCCACCCCTTCACCCCATGAAAATCAATCTAAACTTCACCCCATGAAAATCAGTATAAACCCGGGGGGTGGATATTTAGAATAACTTAACTCCTGTGACCATCAGGCTTTGTTTTTCGGTATAAAAAATAGTGTTTTAATACCCCTTCTCATCCCACCCCAGGGAAGCGTACCAGATTGCATGCTTGGGTGTGACCGAGTCTGACTGGCACAACTTGTCGCAAAAAGCTCTCGAAGACTTGAATTTCAACGTCGCGAAAAAGGCTTTCACTCGAATTCGGAATCTGCGTTACCTAGAGTTGGTGCAGAGTATTGAGGTAAGATCAAGGATTTTATTCTTTTTTTTATTCAGTTTTAAATATTTTTAAATTTTGATTTTATTTAATTTTTTTATCAGTTTTACATTTTTTTTTAAATTTTAATTTTTTAATTTTTTTTTCATTTTAATTTTTTTTAATGTAACGTCTGATTTTTTTGATGCACTTAGAGACTTGCCAAGCAGGAAATTCATGCATAACTTCCTGTAAGCAAAACCATTTAATCGTATTTTAACAAAGGTCCCCAGTCCCCACCAATAACGAAATTAAAAAAGGTCCCCACTTACATGGAAAGGCAAACAGATCGACTAACCCTTTCTCCTGAGCAAAAAGCAAACTTACCAACTTTTTCTGATCGCAGGATCGCCAGAAGCGCGGGGAAAACAAGACCGACCTGTTTATGGGAGACATCCACGCGTATCGAAGTGAATTTGCAGAAGCAGCGAAGTATTACAAGAAAGCCGGACACTCGCAAAAGGCTGTGGATATGTACACCGACCTCCGAATGTTTGAGCTTGCCAAGGTTTGTTCCCTTGTGGGTGTAGTTTGATAAGATCGAAGCGGTAGAAACATAGGCTAGCATATGATAGTATAGGATATTCATGTTTATCCCCATGAATTTGGGAAACCATAGGGATTAACACACGAGCAATCGTCAGATCATCTTGCGCCCATCGTCGGGTTACAGAAGCTATTGCAGTGTGTTGTGTATAATAACCATGTTCCTTCAATTTGGTAGAACCCATTAATCTGCTGGGTTCAGGCAATGTCTGTAAATTGCCTTGCCCAAGAACACAACCTACTAGCCAGCTACCAGTTTCGAACCTGCAACCTTTCAGTTGAAAGGCGTCACAATAACCCGCCAGACTAACCGGTCGAACAAACCTCGAACCCACAGGAATACGTGGAAACCACTGACCCCTCGGAACGCAAGCAGCTTATGGCGAAACAAGCAAACTGGGCTAAAAACACAAACGAGCCTCGAGAAGCCGCCAAGATGTATTTGGCTGCCGGAGAGAATCTCAAGGCGTTGGACATTATCGGAGAAAATGGATGGACCGATATGTAAGTTTGTTTCGGTTTGGGGAATTTCTTCGAAAAGTTTAATTTTCGAACATTTTAATTTCAAATCTTTTCATTTCAAATCTTTCTTTTAATTTTGAATCTATTACTTTTCAAATCTATTACTTTTCAAATTTTTCACCTTTTTAACTCGTCCGACTAGTTTGCTTAGTCGGTTAAGGCTTCTGCAACTTAAAGGTTGGAATAACACCAGCCTGGTTAATTATTTGTGTCCTCGGAAAGGCCCTTGAGACGGTGTATAAACCCAGTGAATTATTGGATTAAAGTAAAGAAGTAATTCTCAATCATATACAACACACTAGAGTAGCTTCAATAAGCTAACATTGGGTATAAGGTAGCCTGAATGCCTTTCACCGTTCCCATTCAAATGGAAAGTGACAAACAAGCTAGAAATGTGTTAGACAAAGTGACAAGCACGTTAAAAAGTTACAAAAAGAAAAACAATGTATGAAATAAACAGCCAAATCATTACCGTGACCATAGCCAAGTGTGCTTTCTACTTGTTAGAAAAGCTTGTAAGAAGAAGTGACAAAATCAAAAAGTATGATATAAATGTCCAAATCACTGTGACTGTAGAATAACCCCCATAATTCATTCTCATAATACCCGATATTCCTTTTTTGAGCGCTGATTATTACCTTACATTCAATATTTCGGTATAATCACCCGGTTGTGGGAATAATCCCAGGTTAAAATGTGTTAAAAAAAGTGACAAAAACAAAAAGTATAAAATAAATGTCCATATCACAAAGACTGTAGAATAACCACCGGAATTCATTGTCGTAACATCCCATATTCCAATTTTCGTTATTATCACCCAAATGTAACACCCGAGTGTGGGAATAATCCCAGGTTGATGGACGTGGCTCGGAAACTTGACAAAGCCGATCGTGAATCGCTGACCAAATGCGCTTACTACTTGAAGCAGCTGCAGCAATACGCTTATTGTGCCGAGGTGTTCAATAAGATGGGAGACAGGAAAGCTCATATTTTGCTTCAAGTGGAAATCAAGAATTGGGACGAGGTAATGTGGCTCTGGTTGCTACAGTTTAAGAGGAATTTTGTTTTTCCCAAAAAAAGTTTCTGTAGATTTGGCTTACTCCAATATACTCAGACCCTTGGTCTTAAGCAATTTTGTCCGACCGGTTAGTCTGGTGGTTTTTTGCGGCGCCTTTCAACCGAAAGGTTGAGATACGAAACTGGTCGCTAACTAGTCGGTTGTATCCTTGGGCAAGGCACAGACATTTGCTTGAACCCAGCGGATTAATGGGTTCTACCAAATAAAAGGAACGTCTCAATCATACAGAACACACTACAATAGCTTCGTTAACCCGACGATGGGCGCGAAGTGATCTGACGATTGCCTGTGTGTTAACCTCCTTGGTTTTCCCATTCACAGAAATAAACATGAATATCCTATCCAATCTATAAGTTATAACGCCAACTGCATTCTAACACCACCCAGGATTAACTCAAGCATCCAATCTTAACCTGTTAACCTGTCTGATTTTACCTGTTCTCTCTCCTTTAAGGCATTCGCACTGGTCGAAAAGCATCCTGAGTTCAAAGATGACGTTTATGTCCCGTATGCCCAGTGGTTGGCAGAGAATGATAAGTTTGAAGAAGCGCAGAAAGGTGATGATTTCGTGCATATTATTCTATTGTTCATCAAATTTATACCATTATCCTCAATATTTATACTATTTACCTTTAAATGCCAAATTATACTAATATTTTTAAAATTTATATTATTTTTCTTAAACTAAAATTATACTATTATCCCCAATATTTATATTATTTTCCTTAAAAAGGCCAAAATTCTACTATTATCTTTAAAAATCTAAAATTCTACTATTATCTTCTTAGTACTAGGGATATTCATTCCAGTTAAGATTCAAACTTGGGATAAATAAACCCGTCGGGTTACCGGAGCTATTGCAGTGTGTTGTGTATGATATATACATACCTTCAATTTGGTCGAACCTATAAACTGCTGGGTTCAGAAAATTTCCATTAAGTCTTTTCCCAAGGACACAATCGACTAGCTAGCGACCAGTTTCGTACCTTCAACCTTTCGGTTGAAAAGCGTCGCACTTAACCACCAGACTAACCGGCCAAACATAAAGTTAACAAATCACCCTCCCACCCACAGCTTTCCAAAAGCAGGATGTTAGTGTCTTAGATACTGTATTCTGTAACTTGATACAAATCCACATAAAGTTAACAAATCACCCTCCCACCCACAGCTTTCCAAAAGCAGGATGTTAGTGTCTTAGATACTGTATTCTGTAACTTGATACAAATCCACATAAATATAACAAACTGCCCTCCCATCCACAGCTTTCCACAAAGCGGGACGAATCAACGACGCCCTCCATGTGTTGGAACAACTCACGGAAAACGCGGTGAATGAATGTCGGTTCAATGACGCAGGATATTACTACTGGATGCTCTCCATGCAATGCCTTGATATTGCGGCAGGTGGATTATAACTTAGTTTTTTTTTTTAAATTATTTTTTTTATTTTTTTACCAAAAAACTTAATTTTTATTTTTTACCAAAAAACTTGATTATTTTTTACAAAAAAACTTAAATATTTTTTTACAAAAACAAGTTGATTATATTTTACCAAAAAACCTAATTATTTTTTTCAAAAAAAAAATTGATTATTTTTTACCAAAAAACTGAATTATTTTTTTTTCAACAAAAACTTGATTTGATTTTTTTTACTAAAAATAGGTTTAAAAAATAGTAATATAGATAGTGTGACTAGTTGGTCTGGTAAGAACTTGGACTTCTTCGCTGTATTATAATGTTACCATGAAAAAATATTTTCAATTTAATGAATAAAGTAAAACAGAGTTAATAAAATTAAAAAAATGAAATTACGCTGCTCACATAAAAATCACATAATCAATTTAAAAAA
>CH003255.1:331476-387468 GCA_000149265.1 Ciona savignyi
AACCACTTGTTTTTTTTAGAACGAACGCCGAAAAAAGTCGAAATGTTAAAGAAATTCAAAAAATACCAGAAATTGGCTGAGATATACTACGTCTACCATTCTATACAAAGATACACTGTAAGTACGCTGCATTTGGATATTGTGGAGCCATGTGGTACGGTGGTTAAGTATTCTGTATCCAAACGATAGGGTTCCTGGTTTAATACCCACCCTGTTGCTGTTGGCAAGGCACTTGGGTGGTCGCTAATTTCAATTGACTTAAAATGAATAGAATTGTCTACCTTGATTAATGGGTTCTACCATATTGACCAGCGGATTAATGGGTTCTACCAAATTGAAGAAACGTGTGAATCATATACAACACACTGTAATAGCTCCGGTAACCCGACGGTGGGTTTTAACCCCTTACGCTTTCCCACGCATGTGAATAAACATGAATATCCGAGTATAACAAACCACTATTAAAGCGAACATGTCCAACATCCACAGGACGAACCATTCACCTCCCACCTTCCTGAAGCTCTCTTCAACATCGCGCGGTTCCTGTTGCACTGCATATCAGGCTCCACTGCCCCACGTGGGGTCTCCAAAGTGTATCCTTGCAACAATGTATTTGTTATAATTGTATAGTGTATAGGATGTATATATTACAATGTGTATGATGTATAGGATATGATATTTACAATGTGTATATTCTGTGGAGGGAAAAACACAGGGGTTGGGTTACCACATTATCAATCCTATGATTACCCTATGTCCATCATAAGCTTGACATGAGATATTCCTATTTATCCCCATGAATGGGAATGTGTGTAATACATGATTTATCCCATATTGCCTTAACCTGAGAACCCTTCAGTGCAACTCTGTATGCACTTGCGAAGCAAAGCCGTTCGCTCGGGGCCTACAAATTATCCCGCTTCGCATACGACAAGCTGCATACTCTTAAGCTCCCAATGAGGTTCCAAGATCTTATCGACCTGGGCTCTGTCACCATCAGATCGAAGCCATACCACGATAGCGAGGTAAATTATTTTGTTTTCTTTGTGTTTAATTACTTTTTCTAATCATATTCTAATTTTGTTTTTGTTTTATTTTCTTTTTTATAGATTTATTCACTTTTTCTAATCATATTCTAATTTTTTTGTTTTTTTTTTACTTTTTTCTAGATTTATTCACTTTTTCTAATCATATTCTAATTTTTTTTGTTTTATTTACTTTTTTCTAGATTTATTTACTTTTTTTAATCATATTCTAATTTTTGTTTGGTTTTTTTACTTTTTCTAGATTTATTCACTTTTTCTAATCATATTCTAATTTTTTTTTGTTTTTTTTTTTACTTTTTCTAGATTTATTCACTTTTTCTAATCATATTCTAATTTTTTTGTTTTTTTTTACTTTTTCTAGATTTATTCACTTTTTCTAATCATATTCTAATTTTTTTGTTTTTTTTTACTTTTTCTAGATTTATTCACTTTTTCTAATAACTTGCTCTTTTGATCCATATTGAAGGGTTTATTTATGGTAAACACAATTTATTTTGATCTAATTGTATTAGGTAAATGTGATATTTTTATCCTGGCGGGTGGAAAAAAAACAAGATTTATCCAGTTAAGCTAATGACTTGCTCCTATATTGAAGGATTTATTCATGGTTACCATCTAATAACAATGCGCCCTATATAAAAATGGTTTAGTAACCATAGCTGTTGTAGTGTATTGTGTATTATTGTGACTTTACCTTAATGTTAGTACAATCCATTAATCAATTAGGTTTAAGCGATAACCGCTAAGTGCTTTGCCCAAGGATACAACTGACAAAGCCAACAGTTGGGAAGCACGAATCGGTTTTATATTATTGAGACGTTACTGATGTTTAAGTCAACCCACACTGGGTTTAGGGGATGTCTGTTTTCTTACTTTAATTACCTTGACACAACCAACTAGCTAGCGACCTGAAAGGCAATGCACTATTGCACTAACCCACTAAGCTATTGGACCAAACAAGTTTAAACAGAGCTTTAAACCTGTAATAAGTTAAACAGTAAGATGCCAAGTTTCAGAGAAATAATATTTATTAATGTGTCTGTTAGAATCAAATTCTGTATGTACAAGGTGGTTTCGTTTCAACAAACTTTTTGCTGACAGCCCAACTCACCACTAATAAGCTAAACAAATTTACATTCTTTGTCTTTGCCCAGGATTTACAGCCGATGTGCTATAGATGTTCCACCACCAACCCCCTGCTCAATGCACAAGGAAGTTCTTGCATCAATTGCCACCAGCCATTCGTCTATTCCTTCTCTTCATTCGGTGAGTTATGGTCGTGACTTTAAAGTTGGTTGTGGGTTCTTGCGGCGCCTTTTAACCCAAGGGTTAGGATAGGATATTTAGGTTTATCCCCCAAAGTGGGAAAATCAAGGATGTTAAAATAGGGCAATCGTTACATTACCTCGCGCCCATCGTGGGGTTACCAGAGCTATTTCAGTGTGTTGTGTATGATAGACACGCTCCTTCGATTTAGTAGAACCCATTAATCCGCTGGGTCTAGGCAATGTCCGTAAAGTGACTTGCCCAAGGACACAACCGACTAGCTAGCGACCAGTTTCGCACCTGCAACCTTTCTATTGAACGGTGTCGCACTAAACCGCCAGACTTAACCGGTCGGAAAATGGAGGTGACTTTAAAGTGGTTCGAACATTTTCTAACCACGGGATCCCCCCAGAGGTCCTTCCTCTGGTAGAGTTTACACTGGAGGACGGGATCAGTGACGAAGAAGCGTGTCGGCTTATCGACTCCTCCAGCAAACCACCTCGATCCGACGAGTGGAAGGATAGCGATCGGGATGCTCAGTCACTGCAGATGGATGTCGTAGAGGAAGACCCTTTCACTGCTCGTCTTCTTACATTTGAGGTTTCGTGGGAATTTAGAATAAATCGCATCCTATGTAGTAAAGTTTAACACACCTGCTAAAAAATTGTTGAATTTTGTGTTTATAAAACTGTCCTAAAAATTAAGAAAACTTGTCTGATCAATTCACGTGATTGCACAAATGGTGTTGTGTAATTATTTGGGTCGTGTGTGTGATTATTTGTAGCGTTCGCGCAAGTCTACACTGTCTAACCTTCTAATTTTTACTTTTACTGGGTTGGTTTCGAAACCCTGATGTCAGGACCGTTTTCATATTGAAATCTGTTTCTTTATCGGTCGCTTTAACCATTCGACCACACAGCCATACTGTCTCACCATTTCATGCTATAAACGCACAATATTTATTTTCGTTTTTGTTTATTTGTTCAGGGTGGCGGGGATTACGTTCCTGTGGTTGTGAATCGGGTTGTTTTGCGATCTCTGTCTCGTGGTGACGTCTTCATACGGCGCTGGGCCGCCCCCTTGCGGTTTCAATACTTTAAAAACCTCATGCCCGAGGTGGCGGTAGCGATGTGCGATTCCTGTTTTCAGGTAAGCGTAGCTTTTTGTTACTATTTAGACCGAAAAGTGCGTTTTCCAAGAAAACAAACAGCGAGCCTTGGGTTTCGATGTCAAACCCATACTATTGCCCTTTGAATATTGAATGACAAAACCTACGCTAAAACTGGAAGAAGGAAAAACGGAAAACTGCTCACAAAAACTATGAAAACTAATTCTAACCCTGCCCCAAACGCTAATCTCAACCCCAGAAACAACACTAAATTTAACTCCAACCCCATATCTAAAACTAACTAATGTCCTAACCCTCATTTTAGTGAGCAGTTTCGTTCTGACCGGGTAGTCTGGTGGTTTAGTGAGACGCCTGGTCGCTAGCTAGTCAGTTGTGTCCTTGGGCAAGGCACTTAACGGACATTGTCTGAACCAAGCGGAATAATGAGTTCTACCAAATTAAAGGAACGTATGTCAACCATACACAACACACTGCAATAGCTCCGATAACCCGAGGGTGGGCGCGAGGTGATCTGACGATTGCCCGTGTGTTAACCTCCTTGGTTTTCCCATTCACGGAAAAAAACATGAATATCCTATTCTATCCTCCTCCCATCTTTCCCTCCTTTTCATTTCTCCCTCGCACTAACTTCCAATCCACATCCGCAGATGTTCCACGCCGACGACTACGAGCTGATGGTGTTACAAAAGCAGTGTTGCCCGTTTTGTCGCAAAGCGTCAGATGCGCACGAGGATAAACCCGAACTGTGAACACTCGGCCCAGAATCTAGCTTTTTATAACAATTAGCTAGCTTTCACGGTTTTTGCCGAATCCTGTTAAAAAAAACAGTGTTTGAAAAACAGGAAATTTATTTTTACCCAATGTGCTGCAAGAAACCCCAAGTTAAAGATGAATATTTTTGTACTATTACTTGTTCGTATCGTTTTTAACCTTGTATAACCTAAATGTAGCAATATTAAGAGTGTTTCTACAAAGACGCGGTTTATTTGGTTAACATTATGATTCTTAGACCGCAGTAGATATGTGGGCTCGCGCTTTTTTAGAAGCTGATTGCTTGTAGTTGGCTGAGCTTGTTTAGCCGGCTGCCTTACGGTCTCTAGCTGCGCAGTAGAAAGCCTAATCTCCACAGAACGCCCACCAAATATTAAGGTAGCCACGATTTGTAAAGTTTTAATCTCAAACTCGAAGTCTAACTCTTGATTCAGTTTAGTTGTATTCTGCGTCTCATTCATTATACGTTTTTTCGCGAAGCAAGTTACTTCTGACGCAGTTATCTCAAGTACGTTATTGTAGGTTATTCAAATTTTCAGAATATATAGGGAATTTACGAGGAGCGAGAAGTTTACGCGCGAGACGTTTCACATCTGCACGTTTGACTAACTGTGGGGAATTAGGTGGGAAAACTCTGTTA
This sequence comes from Ciona savignyi, assembly GCA_000149265.1. NCBI lineage: Eukaryota > Metazoa > Chordata > Ascidiacea > Phlebobranchia > Cionidae > Ciona > Ciona savignyi. The sequence continues at coordinate 336,329 of CH003255.1, forward strand.
ACGATTTAAACGGCAAAAATACAAAGGCCCGTACAAGGTGATAATTACGTAACGGGTAATAACATGTCAGAGTAGGAAAACTTTAAATGCAAAAATAAACTACGTAAAATACAAAATATTTATGACATAAAATTAAATTAAAACAAATATAGATTATACGAAATGCTACAGATACACTAGGAAAAGCTAAAGGAATAAAATGGTAAGGAGAGAAAAAATACACATTAAAATTAAATCAGTACACAACAAAGATTGAAGTGTTAGGACTCGTGTTAGTTCTAGGGTTGAGATTAGTGTTTGAGGCAGGGTTAGAATTAGTTTCCATAGTTTGCCCAATATACTTTACGCATTGATTAATATAAGCATGTATACAACATTGAAAACGCATGGGGTTTGTGTTTCTTACAACACAAGCAATCGTCATGTTACCTTGTTTCCACGAGGAACAATTTACATCGTGTTGTTACATTTCTTATTTACTACAGCTACGGGAGATTAAACCATTAACATTAATCATTGGTTAATGACACGGGAGAACTATGGAAGGGTAGTTTCGAACTGATACCTTTTGGGTGATTGCCCAACGCAATACAATACAAACTAACCGACCAGTCGTATTTCCTTTCAAAAAAACGGAAGTAATTCCAACAAGCGTAGTGTTGTTTTCAGAACAGTGAGTTAATGAGTTCTAATGAATTGAAAGAACGTGTCAACCATGCACAACATACTGTAAAAGCTCCGGTAACCCGACGGTGGGCACAAGACGATTGCCCGTGGAATAACAACCCTAGCGTTTTCCCATTCACGAGGGAAACTTGTCTTATTCCTAACGCCGCCAACAACAGGATTTGGAAAGACGGTTCTATCGACGCTTCTTTCGTTTTTTTCTCACCAATGATTTCATAGCTGGTTTGACGTCACCCACACCTCTCAGGCGGAAATTTGGCGAAAACGTGCGCGATGAAGGGAGAGTTGGTGCCCACAGAAGTACCGTTGCAACGTGTAGGCCTAATCGGGCGGAGAATTCGTCGATTTCTTTCAACGAAATCTCCTTCGAGCCGTGCATTAGGTATCTGTTGATGATTCGGTAAACGATCAGAATCACATCTTCCGTAATCGAAATCAAACCCACTAACGGCCCATAATCCGTCATTTCTTGAAAATAGATTAAGCCTATTGAATCTTGAAATTTTAGGAGACATTTCTCTAACTGTTCAGTGCGTTTCAGTTGTATCATAGTTTTTACGGAAAAAAGGATTTTTGTAACGGTGGCGTGGGTTTCCTCTTGATTCAAGAATGGTAAATTACGTTGTTGTCTTAATCCTTCAACCGCGTAATCAATTGCGTTTGTGGGGTCATTTTCTTGCTTTTCTTTCCTGAAATAAAACAGTGATTGTTTCGTCATGTGTCCGAGTGGTAAAGTATCGGGCCGCCATCAGAAAGGTTTTTAGATCGAAACTAGTGGGTGACTAGTAAGTCGCGCCCTTGAGCAAGGCACTGATCGAAAGACGACGGAACTTAATAGCAGAATGGTTTAAACATAAACAATAAAAAATGCACCACAATCATAAACAATACACTACAAATTCTTCCGCAATTGGATTGGAGGCATCAGTAATCACTAAAGTAAGTAAGTAATTGGTTTTGGTCCCAAGTTATCTGAAAGATAAACTCATTTAAATCCTTGTAAGCAGACGTCCGTTCGTGCGGTAGTAACGGCTAGAACGCGTAAAGGGATGCAACTTACAAACACAGTGAACATAGATAAGTGTTAAGTGACATGATTGAAGTAGAAAATTGATACAAATATAAGACACAAAACAACAATAATCCTAAAACATCACATTAACCAATCCATTACATATCTATATCCAGACTAGTGTCCGACAGATTAGTCTATTGGTTAAGTGCGTCGACTTTCAGCCGAAAGGTTGCAGGTGCGAAACTGGTCGCTTGCTAGTCAGTTTTGTCCTTGGGCAAGGCACTTTACGGACATTGCCTAAACGCAGCGGCTTAACGTGTTGTACTAAATTAAAGGATTGAATCATACATAACACACTGCAATAGCTTCAGTAACCCGACGGTTGACACAAGGTGATCTGATGATTGTCCGTGTGTTTACCCCCTTGGTATTCCCATTCACGGGGTTAAAAATAATTATTCTACCCTTACGAACACAACTTACCAATAAAGGAAAAGTGCAAGTAGTAACAACATCATCCCCAAATAAAAAATATCCTCAATCAGCACCATTTTAAAGCAGTAGTTTTTAATTTAATGTCCTACTCAAACACAAGGTACGGTCGTGTGGCCGAATGGTTAACGCGACCGATACATATACCTACTATTATACAAAAAAAGGTCTAAGTGACGGTTCCATGACAACTGAACCCCTTACAACTGAACCCTTACAACTGAACCCTTACAACTGAACCCCTTACAACTGAACCCCTTACAACTGAACCCTTACAACTGAACCCTTACAACTGAACCCTTACAACTGAACCCCTTACAACTGAACCCCTTACAACTGAACCCTTACAACTGAACCCTTACAACTGAACCCCTTACAACTGAACCCTTACAACTGAACCCTTACAACTGAACCCCTTACAACTGAATCCTTACAACTGAACCCTTACAACTGAACCCCTTACAACTGAACCCTTACAACTGAACCCTTTACAACTGAACCCCTTACAACTGAACCCTTACAACAGAACCCTTTACAACTGAACCCCTACAATTAAGCTCCTTACAACTGAACTCCTTTTAACTGAACCCCTTTAAACTGAACCCCTTTACAGCTGAACCCATTTCAGTTGAACCTCTTTACAACTGAACCCTCTTTTCAGTTAAAAGGGTTCTGTTAAAAGGGGTTCAGTTGTAAAGGGGTTCAGTTGTAGGGGCTCAGTTGTAAGGGGTTCAGTTGTGAGGGGTTCAGTTGACTGGTCACCCTAAGTGACAAGCCCAATATTGGTTTGAAACTTCGCTAAACTAAAAATAGTCCTGCTAAATAAAAAGCCTAAATTGTAGGCCTATCAAAACTTTGCATTTTACCCAAGTCTTCATAAATGCTTTAATCGCTTGGCTTTACCGGTAAATCGTTGCAGCAGCTATATTGGATATGGAAAGACGCGTATAAACGGAATACCCTACTACTTCAAAATACTTTGTAACCTAGTAATGGGAGACATTTGTCATCTTGCTTATACCCTTTGCCTTAATATAATACGTTGCATTGCAAGATCAATAATTAACGAACATTGCAAATAATTAAGCTATACTTAAACTGAAACATTAACTCGGTTTTAAGCTCAATAACAACCCCCAGAAATATATTAACGATATTTTCAAATTTACATCATCTATAGGATAGGATAGGATATTCAGTGTGTTATCCCCGTGAATGGGAAAACCAAGGGGGTTAATATACACGGGCAATCGTCAGATTACCTCGCGCCCACCGTCGGGTTACCACAGCTATTGCAGTGTGTTGTATATAGACACGTTCCTTCAATTTGGTAAAACCCATTAATCCGCTGGGTTTCAGGCAATGTCCGTAAAGTGCCTTGCCCAAAAACACAACCGACTAGCTAGCGACAAGTTTCGCACCTTTAACCTTTCGATTGAAAGGCGACGCACTTAACCGTTAGACCAACGGGCCGGACGTTACGTTACATGGTTGGAAAAAGTATATATATAATGTCACCTCTAACGCCATTTTTGCCGTTTTCCAATTTTTTTCAATAGTCCTGATTTATGTTTTTATCGTGGAAACAAGAAAATAAACTAAACTAAACCTAAGTCCGGCCCGTTGGTCTAACGGTTAAGTGCGTCGCCTTTCAATCGAAAGGTTGCAGGTGCGAAACTGGTCGTTAGCTAGTAGGTTGTGTCCTTGGGCAAGGCACTTTACGGACATTGCCTGAACCCAGCGGATTAATGGGTTCTACCAAATTGAAGGAACGTGTCTATCATATACAACACCTTGCAATAGCTCCGGTAACCCGACGATGGGCGCGAGGTGATCTGACGATTGCCCGTGTGTTAACCCCCTTGGTTTTCCCATTCACGGGGATAAAGATGAATATCCTATCCTAAATCTTATAAAGCCGACTTCCCCTTAGTACTGGGTCGTGTTTGCACACTTTTAGTAAAGTCTTTAATTTTTTTAATTTTGATTTAAATTTTTCTGTTGCAATTTCTCTTTTTAATGTAAGGCTTAACAACCACTTCATAGTTTCCATTATACCGTATCTATTTACTGACTGACGTGTTTTAACTACTGTGGTTTTGCCGTTTTATTCCGCATAACCAACTCTATCCTTGGAATTGCTCAATGCCACACAGCTTCTACCCCTTAAACTTAAACCTTGTGATGTTTTTTGTTGTGACGAAGGAGCGAAAAATAACTCGACACATTCAGGCTTAATCAACCGCAATCCGTGAAATGAATATGTTTGGTCACATTTGCACTTGAAAGGTTGCCAAGCGGGTATAAGAAACTATTCAGCAGTGATAGGGATATGGAATACGATATTCCTGTTTATCCCTGTGAATGGGAAAACCAAGGGGGTTAACACACGGGCAATCGTCAGATCACCTCGCGCCCACCGTCGGGTTACCGGAGCTATTGCAGTGTGTTGTGTAGGATTCACACGTTCCTTCAATTTAGTAGAACCCTTGATCCGCTGGGTTAAGGCAAGTTAACGTGCCTTGCCCAAGGACACAACAGGTTAGCTATCGACCAGTTTCGTACCTGCAACCCTGTTGGCTCAAATGCGACGCACTAAATCACCAGACTAACCCGTCGTCAAATTAAAGGCTCTTCTAAAGCTTACTTTTTTGTCTATATACATGGTCTTAGGATGCAAGAACACTGAATGTAGCAACTGCAATTTATTTATTTGAAAAGTCCAAATAATACAGTTAACTGCATGATGCAGAAAAGGTATGGTTTACAAAAGATTGAATAATGGTGTATAGAAAAAAATTAACGTTATAATTGAGAAGCATCGGTTTTGTCTTTTACAGAAACCAGTCAACGGCGTTTGTGTGCAGAAAGTATAAAAAAAGCTTGCGAAATGGCAGGAGGAAAATACTGCGGGTTGGTAATTGACGGTTGGTCTGCAAGGTTACAGCTCATCATGGGAGCGTATTCTACCTTCTGGCCGCTTGTAGGCGCCAAAGAGGTGGAAGGCGTTCTTTGCTCGTCCGCGCACGATCACAAGGAACGGGTGATCGGCGTAAAACAGGGTTCGGTCGTTACCGGGAGTGCGATTCGCTTCCGCCCTTTCCGCCAACACATCCCCACCATTCTCGGAAACCTGCACATCCAGAGAAATCACTCGTTTGCGTTTTGATATGTATTGCACTATATATAACCGCTCATTTGAGCGTGCGGAGGGCAAGAGATAAAATGATACAAGTACAAGTCACTCAAAAAGTTCAAAACTCGTCGTGTTCGACAATTGGGCCTTTGGGGCGAGCGAGACGGCCCATGAAGAGTAGAATGTTGCTCTTTTGGTGCCGGATCGCCCAGAGAAATGGGTGGTCGGCGACAAAACTCGGCCGCGAGTTAATAGAGCGGGTGAGGATGCGTGCAGTGGTCGTTGCCGCCGCCTCGCTTCCCTGCTCGTCCACCTATGTAGGAAGTGCGCGGGTCAGAAGCGAAAGGAACCCGTGCAAGGGCTGCGGTGCAAACCTCCCCGAGTTTTTTAACTCCCGCTTTTCGAATAACTACACGGGAATCGTCCTTATTTAGAATATTTTGATGACTAAACCAGGGGTTAGCAACCTTTTGCATTTAAAGAGCTGTTTTAACCGATATTCCACTAAATCAAAATCCCTGGGAGACATAAAACTAATATTATTTTCGCAATAAAAAGAAAACAACACTGTGCGAGATGAGATAAAGACGCGAGTGTTCTTTTGTTTGTTTTGCTTATGCATGGATATTTAACTTATTAATCGCTAGCTACAATAGCAAAATAATAATAGCCGCAACAGAAAGATGAAAAGGACGCACGTGGCCCCGGAGCCGCAGGTTGCAGACCCCTAGGCAAGCGATTTCGAGTACCAGCGAAAGGGATCATAGCAAGCAATTGTTTATAAACCCGCTTTCGAATCCATACTTGAAAGGTTGAGGTGTAAAGCCATGCGTTTGTATAAACCTTAAAACCCTACAAAAAAATCCGAAAATTGTTCGCGTGTTTCAGTGATAACCCCATGCTTTCGGTGCCGTGGCCACACGTACTAACCTCAAGAACAGTCTTGTGTATAATCTGGTCAACGCTAAGATCGGAGCTTTTCGAAATACCGGAGAGATCGCACAATTTCCTGTCGAATACATCAGTCACCCCCATTTTCGGAAGTACTTCGTGCAAATGAATTGTTTCCTCCAAACTGAATTTCGGAACTGTAAGCTGTAAATTTGCGAATATTTTAATGGTAAATTTAATATTACATATTATAGTAAAAATGATGTTTAATTTTATATGTTGTATTTAATGTAATATTTTTTGCGAAAATCTAATTTTATATATTACAGTAAAGATAACAATGTTTAAAATAATATTGAATATTTACCATTATAAATTATAGTGATAAAAAATAACTCCTGCTGTTATACCCCCGGCAGTTAAATATTAAGGGGGAGATTTGAACCTGGAATCAATTCGGTTACAGGACACTGCTATCAACCTATTGAGCTATAGCAAAGCTCCGCAACAAGTGCGCCACAAGCCGATGCTAGGTGCGCACCGCGGAAAAATAATATCTTAACACCGTTTTTTTTAACAAATAAAAAGATTTTTTTGCAAATTTGAATATTTCGGCTGTCGTAGGTTGTCAGAAGACCTTGCATTGTATAATTTTGACTGCAATGTGCCGTCAAATTTAGTACGTTTATAAATGTGCCTCTTGGGAAAAAAATTCGAGGAGCACTGATCTAAACGATTTCGAAAAAAAGAAGATAAGTTTACTCACATCAACCGATTTGTATTTCAGCTTTGCCAGCCACTTGGTAAGATTTGCGTGGTTCAGTTGTTCTTCCACATTCGCGAGGTCGAAGTTTTCCGGCATCAGCAGTACCATGCTGTAATCCTTCCCAACATAATCCATCTCTACGATTTGCAGCGTCAAATCGTGGATGTACGCGTATTTAAACTGACCTGTGTGTGTACTGTATTTGAATACGGGCGAATATGTATAAGAAATGATAGTTTTGTATTAAGAAATAGTTTACATCTAAACAGGTTAAAATATTATAATACAAGACTGGTAGGAAACTAGAAAAAAAAACATTATAATACATAAACTTTACAGATTGCAAATGATATCCATTGGATCACTGGGTTTAAAAACGACTGTTTCGTAATTTGCTGTAATACACTTGAATTAGAGCATTCGACTGATTTTAAATTATCATCTTTTGACTAGCGGCGAAAGGATTAACGTGTAGAAAATTATGTGGGTAAGAGGAAAGAAAAACTGGTCACTAAAATAGTTAGGCCTATGACATTACAGTTAGTGGTAAGGGTTGGGGTTAAAGTGAGCATTAAATTTGGGTTTGAGATTATGGGTTGTAACAAAATTATTTTGTTTTAGTGAGCAGTTTCCCTCCTTCCCTTTTTTAATGTGGCCCATTAACACGAAAGCTATATGGACTGTGCATTAAATCAAAGCTGGGGGAACACTAAAAAGGAGGGAAAAGAGGGAAGGAGGGAAACTACACAGTAAAATTAAGTAAACTAATTTAAACCCTGCCCTAAACACTAATATTAACCCAAGAACTAACCCTAACTCCAACCCCATGTTTAATACTAAGTCTAATGTCATAATCTTTATTTTAGTGTGTTTTCTCTCATTCCCGCTTTTCCTCCTTTTAGTTTTCCCCCAAAGCTAGAATTCATTTTCACCTCTCTGAAACATGAACGGGGTTTCCACCACTTTGTAATGTGAGACGTAAAACGCCCTTCGGTCGGTTTGGGACTCCATGAACTTGGAGTGCCAATTGCCTCGAAAGTACACCGCGTTCGCCACGATCAGCGCCGTATTGCCGTTGATTGCGTCATCAGTAAGCATACTGGATATCTTTCCTTCAGTGGCGTCAGAAGCCCATTTATTGATGTGTGATACTGCGTCAGAGGCCGATGTGAAATCCATCTGCGTGTAAATTGGTACGTCGGGGATTGTCCGGCCGATTAGGTGGGCTTAATGCGTCGCCTTTTAGCCGAAGGGTTTCTGGTTCTACCCTGGTCGCTCTCTAGTCGGTTGTCTTTGGGCAAGGCAATTAACAGATATTGCCCGAACCCAGCGAAATAATGGCTTCTACTAAACTGAAGAAACGTGTAAATCACACAACACACTCTGCAATAGCTCCGGTAACCCGACGGTGGGCGCGAGGTGATCTGACGATTGCCCGTGTGTTAACGCCCCCCAACGTTTTCACGGGGATTAACATAAATAATATAAAATGTTGACAAATTAAAAGTGTTTTTTAAATGAGTTCAACCAAAGATATCCATATCACTTACACTTTCGACTTTAGCCCCGTACACAGTCAGAGCATTCTTGTAGTCTTCTAGAATTTTCCTCTGCTTATTCGCAAAGACGCGATTGGACGATTTAACCGTGACGTTTCCAGACGCCTGAAAAACGAGAATTAAAAACTCTTCGGTAAAATTATGTGAGGATTTGCAAAACAAGTTGTTGAATTCTTGTATTGAAGGTACTTGGTAGTGAATGAAATTAAAGTGTAAAACGTCGGGTTATATAGCACGAAATACACGCAAAGAATGTTACATTTCAAGGTAAATAATTATTGCACACATGCGGGCATGATTACAGGGCACAAAATAATACAATACAATTTTTATTTTTGTTTCTTTTGCTGCAGCGTTTATAACCAACAATTTAAAAATACATGTCATATACATATGTATACCAAAACAAATATGGCGTTAACTAAAATTCCAATAATTAACAAAAGAAATAAAAAATACTACAGCAAAACAGGAAGGCACCAAAAAAACTAAAAGTTATCTAGTTTGGCGCCTCATAACTCTGGGAATCCTGCACGTATTACACAGGGATAGAAATTAACGTATTTCCACAACAAAAGTGTATAGGCCTACTGTATTCTATCAATTAAATAAACCAAAATTAGTGCATTTATAGGGGACCGTGAAACTAACCTTGTCGAACATCAAACCGTGCAATTCGCCAAAGGCAGAATGAAATCTCCCGTCTTCGATTTTGTTGAAGAAAAACGCGTCGCTTATCTGTTCAGCCGTCTTGCCTTTGGCTCCCAAATTCGTCATAGCGAGGGCTAAACAACACAATTCACACTTTATAATTAAAGTACAGAATCAAGAATCATTTATTTGTTTGGTCAAAAATATGCGCAACAACAATAAATTAGAACACAATAATTTGAGTTTATATAAATATTTAAGACCAGGAGGCAACGAAACGACAGTACGGTCAACAAGTCAATTGCCCCCTTTTAACGTCTTTCAATAAGTGTGTGGTAAACTTATATTCGAGCTAAACTTACCTGCCGAAATGCTCACTGGCGAGAACATAACATTCTTCATATTCGATTCCACAATCAACTGCTTGTACAAGTTCAAGCTGAATTCGATATTAGCTTCAGACAACTTAGCGACATGTTCAGTTGTTTGTAGCGTATTCGCTTTGCCCCCAACAATCAAAACTGAAACCAACACTAAACAAATGTAGGACTCCATTCTAATAACTATTCCTAAACCCTATTTCGCTATTGAGGCCACAGTCAGAGATCTAAACCAAACAAGGCTAGTATAATACTGATGGTTAGCAGACAGTCTCACGTACTAAATAGCAAGATCGAAAAGTCTGGAAATTTAGAAAAAGGCAGAAATAGCACTGTACTGTGACGAAAACGTGTCCTTTTTACGCTAGCTCGCCGAAATTATCACTCTCGCATAACCCGGTTTCCGCGTGCGCGCCGTGTTTACACCACAGTATGTCGCCTGCGTCTCTCTTAACAACAGCGGCGGCAATTGTACAACACTCAATACAGTAGTTTGTAATATATTAACATTGGAAGTCGTCTGCGTCTCTCTAAACAACAGCGACGGCCAATTCTACAACACCCATATGTAGTTTGAAATACATTAACATTGGATAAAATGTGCATAACATGCACTTTTTTTACCCCCAAACATCAGTAGGAATATCAATGTTATCAAATCCGAAAAACAGTGGTTTTCCAAGTATGACTAAAGCCACCTTAACAGGAACTTCAACACTTGTGTTTTGAAATCCACAAATATCAGTTAATGAAGGTATGTGTTGCGTCGAATCGGCAACAATAATTCGAAGAAAAGGTGTCCCAGGCTTAGTTCTTCGAAATGGTTTCACATTATCTGGTTGAAAGACGTTAAACTTAATTTTGTTGTATAAATTATCAGAAGTCCTGTCCTTTGTTTTTGTGAATATATTTAACTGATCAAGAATATGCTTTGTGCTGTGGGCTCGGCTGGGCTGAGTAAGAGGCTTGGTGTGTCCACTATTTATCAAATTGTGGAGATTTTTCATTTTAGCATCTCGTACTTTGATTGCAGTTGCCACTAGCTCTTTATAATGCCGCCAGTTATTTGCTTTTCGACAGAGTTGCGGATACCTTACATGTTTTGGATGAGAATAATCGTCTGCAACAAATAAGGTTTCATTTTTGTCTTGCTTTTTTATTCTTTCATGCCAAATACTAGGCAGGGTGACATCTGACATATCTAGTTCCATTGGCAATGTAGATCTATCCGTAAATTTTAAAACAATTGTTTGAAATGTCCCAAAATTTGGGATGTTACACTTTCTACAGCAATGCAGAAATTTACTTTTATTAAAATCCGAGTTTTCTTTGGTTTCAATCGACCAATTTAACCACCAATTTCTATGTTTATTATTGCTACTTTCATTATTTACTACATTTTGAGCAGTTGTTTCATTGCATTCAATATCAGAATCAGTGATCTTGGTACGCTTTTCATTATCATGGTTTTGTATCTGTGAATCCTCTTCTAAAATTCTCTTTTTGATGTTTTTACTCTGCTCCACTGGTATGGAGCCATTACTAGGTGAATGCACAGAATTTGACAAAGTTCCATTACTAGGGGGGTGTTTACAATATCTTTGTACCCTGTACCCAATTCTGCACAGATAAGCATACACTTGGTATTCATCTAATGTACAAAGTAATTTATCCGGCTTATCGCATAAAAGAAGTGCATATGCGTCCTGCATTGACAAGGCCATTCCTTTATAGTACAACTCTATGTCACCTACATCTAATAGAAAAAGGCACTCCTCTGCATGCAGAGCCATGAATCCTTTCGCATGTAGATGGCTATTAGTTTGCATGAACTTGCGCTGCTTTAAGATTTTCGCGACACCTAATTCTGGAATCCATTCTGCTTGCCCAAGATTAGCAAGCTTGCGAACCTTCCAAGAACACAGAATTGTGTTATTAGCATCATAATACGCTTCAAGGCGACATTTTTCTTCTTCTGAAGCCTTATATTCCGCATACTTAATACCACCTTTAGCAGTGGGTAAGGGCATAGCAAATCCAGGTCGGTTTTCCAAGATAATCTTTTCTTTTATTATCTCATTCTCTTCAAATTTATCCAGTTTACTGTCACCATCATCAGAACTGCATTCCATATTCTAAGTATAAACCTCTGGTCCAAGAAGCCCAATTAAATCTACAGACAGTTATTGAATCAATGTTATAGCCTAATCAACATAGCCCATCTGTTTACATTGCTTTTACTGCAGAAAAAAACATTATATACTGGTAATCATTTAATTCATATTACAGTTCCAATATAAATGATAAGATCAAATTTTCATATTTAACGAAGGAACTTAATATAAACAATATTGTTTAATTGAAATGCAGTTATGACAAAAATTACACGAATGCAACTGTAAAGAAATTCTTAAGTTTCTAACAAAGAATGTCTTTGTTTTATTTAATTCAATAACGGTCATAATAAATACACAAACATTTATAGAAATTTAAAAAGTTATTCATCATCTTCTTCATTTGCTTTCGCAGCTTGCATTTGTAGAAGCTTCGGTTCAAGATATTTGAATCCGTTTCCCTTGTTTATGACATCATAGAACACATATTGGGTGGTGGAGTTGAACACTCTCTCGAACACAAGCCCTCCGGTGATGATAAATAAGGCAAATGTTGAATTCCGTCGGAAGATTGGGTAAAATAAGTTGGTTAGAAATTTTGCCATATTAGATTTCAACCTAACGGTAATTCAAAGCAAATTTGGCAAAAAACAGCACCTACAAAAGGCAATGTAAATTATATTATTTAAAATGTACTGATATGTTACCATTAGCTAACACATAGTTAAAAGTCAACATTATCTAAATTAAATAAGTAAATGGGCTTTACCAAACTGAAAAAAACATATTTAACACACCACAATAGCTTTGGTATACTATGGGGGAAAACTAAAAGGAGGGAAGAAGGGAAACTGCACAATAAAATAAAGATCAAGAAGGCATTGAGTTAGTTTTAAACATATAGTTGGAGGAGTTAGTTAAAGGTTTGAGATTCGTGTTTAAAGCAGGGTTAAAATTAGTTTATGGAATTTTAGTAAGGAGTTATCGTGCTTTCCCTCCTTTTAGTTTTTGCCATATAATGGTGGGTGCGAGGTATTTTGATTAACATAATTTATTTGGGCGTTTCGAACTATGATTATTTATATTTACTTTTCAAGTTATATATTAAATTTATATATCCAATACATATTAAATAACAGAGCTGCAGATTTTATACGTTAACAGCTGATAACAGGAACGGCAGTTAAATGACCCTGAATAAAACCATAGACATTCTACTATAGAGTCTGTCATAAAACAGACCGAATTAAAATGTTGATTTGAGGATCGTATCCGACATAAATAAAACCGTCACTCCGTTTGTAAGAAAAAAAAACAGGTAAAATCCGACCCTTTTCCATTGCAAAAAAAGGAAAATGACACTTAAATTATAACTCTGGTTTAATCTGGTAACGCATGAACAAGTATTAATGATATAAAAAAACAAATGATAATGAAAATCAACATTTTATCGTCGATGCGGTGGTATACAACCTTTAGTGCTTGCCAAACATTTTGTGTACTGTTTCGCATGAGAGAATTAAGTGACCTTCGTTATTCCATAGACATTCTTTGCATGCATAGTCCATGGTTATTCGAAGAAGTAAAAGCTTGCTGAATAAGACTAAAATGTTACCAATTACATTTAAACTTGCAATTTCCATTTAAAATGTCCATTTGAAATTAAAAAAATGGAAAAATCAATAACAAAAGACACTTTTATTTCACAAATGAATGATAAGTGAAAAAACTAAACCAACCATCCGTAACAGTTGTACGGCAGCCAAACGATATTACGAAGACATTTTATATAGATTACAGTAGAAAAACACAACGGTAATTGTTAATTCACGTCATATAAAATTCAATGATTGAATGTTGACAGTAAGGCCAGTTAAGGAACAAACCTATGACCTAAAGAATAGACTCCTTTGTCGCATGGCATGAGAATTAAAAAGACTGCCACAATATTTTGTATGTGTCTTGGGTATGGACTGGTTTCTTTGTTTACTGCGTACTCCTTGATTCAGAAGCATGATAAGGAAAGAAAATCCCAAATAGACGACAAAGGTTGGTATAAGTTTGGCGGCCGTGTCCCCTATATTTATTAAATTATATCCTTTTGTATTTAATGACGTGTTTTAACGACCGTTCGTTTTGCCGTCTTTTCCTGTTCCTTTTGTCATGATTTTATTTGTTTGCCGTTTTTAAATACTGGGGCAAAAAATGAATAAACTAAACTAAAAAAAATTGCTATCACTTGGGGTTTTTGATGGTAACACTTGGTATTTGATATTCACAGCAACAAGAAACATTCAGAATCACAACAACCAACCTACAAAATGGAAAAGCAATTATACAAGACAGCATTTAGAAATTATTGACCCTAGCGGTGTGGGCATGTATCTATGGAAGCATATATTGCAAGCAGATATACCTGAATATGCAAATGAAGGATGGCAACAGTCTCAAATTGTAACCGAAAATTTAAAAATAAGGTTAAGTGATAGCCCTCAGTCTACATTTATTATTAAAATTGATATTTGGTTTGTTAAATTTAAATTAATTTGTAGGTACAATCTTGGGTACGGTTTAGTTCCTGAACAGATGGTTGCCATTCACGATGAAAACATTCTGTTGGCTTTAAACGGCCGTGATGAGCTTGTAGCTGAACATGCTAAGCGTTGGTTGGATTATGTTTTGAAACTGCCTAATTTGAGAAATCTTGGACTTCTTTTAATTGGTGACGAAACCTGCAATAACCAATGGTTGAAGGCCTATTTAAATCATGCAATTTTAAGAGTGGTTTTCTTAGTCTATGAATCACCAATGGTCGACAACAAAAGAATCTTTCAATGGCCTTTAGGAGTTGCCTCGTAAGGTTCTGTTGTGTTACAATTTACACTTTTGTTGTTTTATGTCGTATTTTTAGGTATAGAAATTTCCCTGTGGTCAATTTGGAAACTCTGGATGTTTTAAAGGAACGATTGTACATCTGCAATTTTATTGGCACAACGTATGCAAATTCATCAAGACTTGAGCTAAAACAGGAATCTTTATCAATGATGAATTCTTCGAGATGTATTTTCAAGTGGAGGGACAGGTATTATTAGAAAACAAACATTCCTTCTGTGTATATATGTATATATATATAGGATAGGCCTATTCATGTTTATCCCCGTGAATGGGAAAACCAATAGGGTTAAAACACAGGCAATCGTCAGATCACGTTGCGTCCACCATCGGGTTACGGGGGCAATTGCTGTGTGTTGTATCTGATAAACACGTTCCTTCAATTTGGTAGAATCCACTAATCTGCGGGGTTCAGGCAATGTTTGTAAAAAGCCTTGCCCAAGGACACAACCGAATAGCTAGCGACCAGTTTCGCACCTGCAACCTTTCGATTGAAAGGCGACGCACTTAACCGTTAAGACCATCGGGCCGGACAAATATATATATATATATATAGTCATAGAGAAAACATACATACAATATCTTCTAAAAACCTGATTATATTTAACTCTAAAATATCATGTTTTTAGAAGATATTGTATGTATGATTTTTTCTTCTTAATTATGTACAAATAAATATAATGTCTATATGTTATAGTTGGTTGACAGAAGAAACTGCGGAAACATCGGTATTTTACCAACATGCATTACGAAACAGTGATTTGACACTTTCACCAGTTGGAAAAAATGCAGAGTGTTACAGAACTTATGAAGCTTTGGAGTTTGGTTCAATTCCAGTTATAGAAGACAAGGTGCCTGAAACTTGTCAGAATTCTAATTTATCACCATACAGTTTGCTAAAAAAGTACAACGCACCAGTCATATACATCAATCAGTGGAACGAACTGAATAAAGTAATTTCCAAACATTTAAAATTGACCTTAAATGAAAAAGTCTATATGCGGAAAAAAGTAGTTGATTGGTACTTTAATTTTAAATCGGAAATGAAGCAGTCCTTTTTACACAATGTTTTTACTTTATTTAAGTTCAATTTCGTCTAATGTGTTTTGTATTTTGTTCTATTTGAACATATTTTTTTAAAGTGCAGTATTTTAGAAGTGCAAAGCAAGAAAAAACAATCTGTTTTTATAGCGTCAGAGCTACTAGTACTTCCCAATTTTCCTTGCTTTAAATATTTCTTCAAGTTTTCCTTCCAAAAGGGAATTGGTGTTCTGTAAGCCGGATACAACCTGATATGCCCAATTAAAGTATTCTTCAACCCTTTTCTCATTCCATCCTATTGTGGTGTTAAATGTGTTAATTCTGCCAAACTAATTTTGCCAGGGCAGTATGGTTCTAAAATAATATTGCTATCGCAGTATACCAAGAAATGTTTAAATGGTGTCCGAGGTGTAATACAGTTTTTGACAGGGCAGTATATTAATCTATGTTTCAATGGTTTTAAAGTAATTTTGCTACAGCATAATACCAAGAAATGTTTAATGGTTGAAAAGTCAAATCACCTTGAGGCGTAAACCTGGTATGGAACGGTTTAATTTTTTTAGGGTAGTACACCATGTTTCTAAATTTATTTTGTTCAGCAGATTAGTCTTGTGGGTTAGTGTGTCGCCTTTCAACTTTAGGGTTGCAGGTGCGAAACTGGTCGCTAGCTAGTCGGTTGTGTCATACTCATTGGGCAATGCACTTTAAGGATATTGCCTGAACCCAGTGGATTATTTGATTCTACTACATTAAATAAACATGTGAAATATACATAACACACTGCAATAGCTCCGGTAAGCTGACAATTGCCCGTGTGTAAACTCACTTAGTTTTCCCATTCATAGGAAATATCATAATTTGCTGGAACAATATATTGCAAGCTCATTTTGCTATTACTAACGGTGTTTTTGCTGCTCTCATAAGCACTTGAAAGTGTTTTTGTTCAAATCACCTTGAGGTGTACACCTGTTAAGGTCTCGAAGATTATACAATTTATCAGCCAGTTTCACCAGCTTTGCCTCTCTGGATTTGTGTGGTGCATTATGCACTTGTAAGCGTTTTCTTTCCATTTTTGGAAGGGTTTTATCATCTGTAACTTCTGCAACAATAGACCTGCAAAAATGAGAAAGTATTATGTGTGGAAAAATAAGAGTTCCTCTAATTACTAAAGTATCGCTTGGATAGCTATGGAAACTAATTCTAACCTTTTTCCAAACACTAATCTCAACCCCAGAACTAACTTTACCCCAACCTTAACATTAATATCATAATATTTATTGTAGAAGTTTCGCTTTTAGTTTTTCCACTGAGACTTTGGTTATTACGAAGCATAGTAAACGATCCTGTAGTAATTAATGATGAAAATTGACAGTAAAAGAATGGTGCACACCTTACTTTATTGCCAAACAAACTTTCTATCTCTTCAAAAGTAGTGTCTGTGTCCTCAACAGTATCGTGTAAGACTGCAGCTTGCAGTACAACTAGATCATGAATACCTGCTTCTTCACTCAGTATATTCGCAACTCCTAAGTTTAATGTTATGATTAGTGACAAGCTCAGCTTTTTAGGACTATTATATACCAATTGGGTGGTTTATGTAGGGAGTTTCTTCTACATCCTTTCGTCTTTGGCCCTTGTGCTTTTTCGCAGCGAAGTCTATAGTTTTTAATAAAGTTTGAAGGTCAGCCATTGCAGTAATGAACAACTTTCACCTAACAAAATCAGCGAAATAATTTTAACATTTCCACCACAAGTAATTTTTTAAGGTTTTATTTATAGATATTGTTTGATCAACAGATATTCAAATTAAAAAATGTGCCTAAGCACCAAATATATATGCAGTCAAACTGAAATACCAGGAACTCTTATTTTAAACAAGTTTGCTTTAGACATTAAATTAAAGCAATTAGTTCTTAATATTTATCTTGATTTTCTGGGAACCATTCCATCACTTTCGGCCTTTCAAGAGCTCTTGTGACCGTTCTCCACCAAAATGGAGGATACCCGTCTTTTTCCTCTGCGGCGGGCATTTCATCTGTAAGTGGGTTGCCTCTTTCAATGTTCAGTTTGTCAGATTCCTTTAGCCAACTCATTTCTTTTGCCCATGTTTGACTCCGTAGCTCACACCATTTTTCACGCTTATTGAAATAATCAGGAAATATTGCCTTCTCTTCAGGGTCCCAGTGGTCCATCGTGGTTTCTGGGAGCTGATGAGTCCAGCTTCTTTCCCACATCACACCGCCTGGCTCTTCTGGGAAGAGTAAAGGACTTGGGTGTTGATTTTCCCAGAATTCCTCTTCTCCTAGACGAAGCAGTTGAGTGGCGCGTTTGAAATCCTTTTCATTTTTGTACTTGTCAAATCTCGCTCGCAAAAGTGTGCGCTCGAAGCAATACACTGACCGGTCGTACCGTAAATCCGTACACCAACATTCGAGATGACGGAGCGACCGCTTGTACAAGCTCAGTACCTTTCGTTTGTGTGATAGAAACTTGTACAGCGAGCCAGCGGGAACGCCACTTGTCATCTTTTAAATAACCCTACACTCGAAAAATAAATAAATACAATTACAGATTGACAGCAACCAGCCGCTCCACTCTTGCAGTGAAACGACTTTGAGCAGCGACACCAATCGATTGATTAGTATATATATTTTCGTCACAATACTTACCGTGCATTTTATTTATTGGAAGGAAAAATAAATACAGTATGACTTTTAACAATTAAATAAAAAGCTTAAAATACTGTTGAAATTTGTAGAGTTTAGTTTTGAACTTTTTTTGCTGTTTTTCTCGTTTTCTTTTAAGGAAAATATTTGTTGGTTTTTAATATGGGTTTTTTAAATTTAGCATATGTTGTTCTATTTTAAAATTTATTTCATTTTTTTATTTAGGCAATTTAAATTTATTTTACACCATCAAACATTTTTCCCGACCACCGCGCTACAAACCACTTTGGGATCTCCTAGACAACTTAAGACGCATTTCGGCACGGCGCGTGGAATCGGTGTAGATTTGTTTATTTGTGAAAGCGCTGCGGCCTAGAATGTGATAAAGCGGTTCCACCTTGCGATAATCCTACCTACAATACAACTGCGGAATTTTAGTTCAGCACCCATCAAACGCTCTCATATTAGTACCAAAAAAGGAAGAAAGGTGAACTGGTAATAGTTTTTTCATTGGGGTGTTATGGCCTCACTTCAAAGCATTGATCAAAAATTAAAGGACTACATACGTGTACATCAACTACCTGATGTTTACGAGGTATTTTTTTGCATATGTGGCTAAACCCAAAAACATAGGGGAAAACTAAAAGGAGCGAAACTGGGGTGCCTCTAAATACTACAGGACCGCTTGGAGCGCTTGGATCACTTAGATTGCTATGGAAAGTAATTCTAACCCTGTCCCAAACACTAATCTCAACCCCAGAACTAACTTTAACCCTACCCTAACAATATTATCATGGCTATTGTAATTACGAAGTATAGTAAGCGATCCAAGCGATTTAAGCATTCCATGCGCTCCAAGCGGTCCTGTAGTATTTAGAGGGACCGGCGAAACTGTACACTAAAATGAATATTAGGGCATTAGAGTTAGTTTTAAACATGGGGTTGGAGTTAGGGTTAGTTCTGGGGTTGAGATTAGTGTTTAGGGCAGGGTTAAAATTAGTTTCCATAATTTTAGTGAAAAAAATCCCTTCTTTCCACTTTCCTTCCTTTTAGTGTTTCCCATAAACATATTAATTGTAATATTTTGACATATTGAACTAAAATGACTTGAATCACCACCAAATCTGCTATGAAAATTAGGGCAACTGTAAATGGCATCCACAAGAACTATCTAGTAAATGGTGGCATGGCGACTTTGTAACCAACTATTTTTAACATGCACTAATTGCATCATGCCTATCCAATATTCTTTCACTTATCATAAATGCACCCGCAAATTAAATTGAAAATGCATTCAACTATCCTCAGTTTGTCCTCAACTATTAAATGAAGTTTTGCACCATCTAATCTAGGGCAAAAAATGCATTATAAACTAAAAACTAGTTATACAAAGCTACATATTTATACATTTGTGTGTTTATTTCAGTGCCTGCTCACTGGACTTATCGTTATTTGTCCAGATGATCCTCTGAAATGGATTGTCCAAAGTGTTAAGAAGATACAAGTCCAGGGACTCTGCAATGTTTCCTGGTGAGTAACTTCAAAATTACGGTTTTCTGATTTAAGGATAAGATAATTATGTTTATCCCCGTGAATGGGAAAACCAAGGGGGTTAACACACGGGCAATCGTCAGATTACCTTGCGCACACCGTTGGGTTACAGCATTATGTTCCATTAATTTAGTAGAACCCATTATCCCGCTGGGTTCAGGCAATGTCCGTTAAGTGCCTTGCCCAAGGACACAACCGACTAGCTAGCGACCAGTTTCCTACCTGCAACCCTTTAGCTGAAAGGCAATGCACTACTAACCCCTCGTACTTAAAGTAGATTGTGTCTACCTTTTTTAACTTACAACAACCAGATCTTTACCTATGTTAAAAAAAACCCTTTGTATAAGTTGGCATAGCAATTGTCTGATGGAATGGTATGTTGGGTTATCATGACACAGTTCAGCCGATTGGTTGCGTTTAAACTGTTTTCTAGCTAGACTGTTATGTCTTTTGGCAATCAACTTAAAACTAAAAAAATATTTAAATCATGTACAACACTGTGCAATAGGCATGGTAATCTGACAGTTACCTGTTTGAGAACTCATATATTTGCCAGTTACCCTAGAGATTTCGTGCATGTTAATGCCTAGGCCCTATTAAAATTAAAACATGAATATCCTATCTACTTCTTCATCCATCCATCCATCCGTGTTATTGGAATCCATCTTGTATATGTCTAGGGACATGTTTGTACCAGTCGAGGCACGACCGCATATTCGACAAATGACAGAAAGTTACCTCGATGAAATATTTCTATTTGGAGAGGGAACAGTGGTAAGTATTACCGGCCATATAGCTTAGTGAATTAATGCTTTGCATTTAAACTAAAACGTTCTTGTATTGAAAATGGTCATTAAAGATCCAACAGATTTGTCTAGTGGTTAAGTGTGTCGCCTTTCACTCCAAGAGTTGCACGTTTGAAACTAGTCGCTAGCTAGTCCGTCGTGTACTTGGGCAGGGCACTTTACGGACATTGCCTGAAACCAGCAGCTTAATGGGTTTTACTAAATTAAGGATTGTGTGAATCATACACCACACACTGCAATAGCTCCGGTAACCCGACGATGTGCGCGAGGTGATCTGACATTGCCCAATTGGTTTTCCCATTCACGGGGGATAAAACATGAATATTCTATCCCATCCTTCAATATGTGAGATCTCTTAATCTAATCATTTTCGCTGCGTAATTAGCTTTGTCTTGCGGAAACAGTAGTGTGCCGCGGCATACTGGTTGTGGAGCACTGCTCTTCAGAATATGTGAATTCAATCCAATCGTTTATGGTTTTATTTCTTCCACAGCCAAGCACTGAGATGTATGCCAAAGCATACAACTACTACAACACGAAAATGCAGACGATGTGCTTTAAAGCTTGGATGAAATACTTCCTCGATAAAAAGAACCGCAAAAGACGAATGATCCAAAAGCTACAGGAGGCCAGAACGTATGTTAAGATTGTCTAAGATTGTCAATTCAATTCAACTTGATCCAGTTTTTCAATTTCAATTCAACCTTATCCAGTTTTTCAACTTCAATTCAACTTCATCCAATTTGTTTTAACTTTATCCAGAGTCAATTCTTAAGTACAACTTTATCCAGTTTTGTTTTAATATTTTCCGAACATTTCTGCCAGGTATTTTCGCCACCGGGTAATGAGAGAGTATTTAGCGAGATGGATTGCTTGGAAATCTTTCGTAAAAGAAAGACAGGAACGTAAGTTAATACTCTTTTCCGAACATTTCTGCCAGTTATTCTTTTATATTTTAAGTTAGAAGTGAGTTAACTTTCTATAAATTTTTATTTAGAATTCTATTATTTTAGGCCGACTTGACCGCTATATCCCGGCCTGTCCTTTTATGGCCTAAATTCTTGGTCCCGGGGCTACCTTGGACCCGTCCACACTAATATATTGTAATGTTTCTTTTAGATTTCCCCTTTTACACCTAGTGTACCAAATTTTACGAAATATAAGGCACACTTTAGATCCTTATTTTTCTCAAAATTTATCATGCACCATATAAGTCGATGCCCTTATGTATAAAAGTCGCTGGTTTCAAAACAACAACCTTTTTGGCCAAAAACCACATCACTAACTGACTGAAAAATACGATACCTTGGATAACGTTATATAATGGTATTAAAAAGTTTATATAGGATATGTTAGGATACTTTAATGCAGAACAAAAAAACAAACAAATGGCTAGTTTCGAAACAACAACCTTTTGGCCCAAAACTGCATCACTAACTGACTGAGCTAAACCTCCACCATGCCGACCCCAAACAGGAGGTTTCAATATCATTGTCGAGATTTCCAACCAGTCGAGCTGTCGACTGATCTTCCGAGCGTGGAGGGCAGTTGCAGTGGATGCAAGGAAGACGAGGGAGTATTTCGAGAGGTTGGAGAGAGGAGAGCTAGATGAAGACTTCCAGACAGAGGATGGGATTCCCACTGATAACTACAGGTATTTTTTTTGATTTTTAGTTTACATATTTTCTTTAAGAAAATTACAATGCTTAAAATAATGTATAACAATGTTTATTGCGAGGTAATCTGATGATTGTCCGTCCGGTCCGTTGGTCTAAAGGTTAAGTGCGTTGCCTTTCAATCGAAAGGTTGCAGGTGCGAAACTGGTCGCTAGCTAGTCGGTTGTGTCCTTGGGCGGGTTACTTAGCGGACATTGCCTGAACCCAGCGGATTAATGGGTTCTACCAAATTGAAGGAACGTGTCTATCATACACAACACACTGCAATAGCTCCGGTAACCCGACGATGGGCGCGAGGTCATCTGACGATTGCACGTGTGTTAACCCCCCTGGTTTTCCCATTCACGGGGATAAAGATGAATATCCTATCCTATCCTTATTCAGGTAAAATATGGAAACCAAACAGTTGGGGATTATCACATGGGTAATTATCAGATCACCTCATAAATACTTAGGGTGCGTTGTAACATGGACAATTGTTAGATTACTTTGTGCCAACCTTCAGGTTACAGAAATTTTGACAGTGTGTTGTGTATGATTAAGATGTTCCTGTAAATTTAGTTCAACCTGTTAAACCACTAAGTCAGCCAATGTAGGATAGGATAGGATATTCATGTTTATCCCTGTGAATGGGAAAACCAAGGGGGTTAAAACAAGGGCAATCGTCAGATCAACTCGCGCTCAAAGTCGGGTTACCGAAGCTATTGCAATGTGTTGTGTATGATTCAGACGTTCCTTCCATTTGGTAGAACCTATTAATCCACTGAGTTCAGGCAATGTCTGTTAAGTTCCTTGCCAAGGACACAACCAACTGTCTAGCAACCAGTTCCAATCCTAAAACCTTCCGACTGAAAAATCACTCGCCAAACTAACCCACGCACTTGCAAACCTTCACATGCAGAGACGACATATCCCTTCTGCCCCGGAAAGCCGCGATTAAAATATTCAGCTACCTTGACTTAATGGACCTCGGCCGGTGTGCTAGGGTATGCAGGGCATGGAAGGTTATTACCGGCGCTCCGTCTCTATGGAGCCACCTTAACTTCTCCAGAGTTAAAGTCAGGTAATTTGCATATAATGAAATGGACTATTTATTAAATTATTAAAATAGTAAGTAAAGGGAAATTCAATCCATACCAGGGTTATAGTTATGGGTTTGATATTAGTGTTTAGGGCAGGAATAAAATTAGTTTCCATAGTTTTAGTGAACAGTTTTTATTTTTCCGTTTTTCCTTCGTTTAGTATTGCTATGAATTACTAGAAGTCAAAATCTACATTCTTTCTGTTCCTAAACAATTCTCTCTTACAAGTTTCTGTTCCATTTCGGCCTACTTTTATTGCTTATAGAGCTATTGCATATGTAAAGCTATTGCAGTATGTTTAATTTTTTCCCATAAAGTGGTGAAATATTCATGTTTTATACTCATGAAAGGGAAAATGCAAGGGGTGTCATCACACAGGCAATCATCAGATCACCTCACAAATACGTAACATGGCGTTTTTACATGAACAATTGTTAGATTACCCCATGCCCGTTAGTTTACTGTAGAACTATTGCAGTTAATTGTGTAAGATATTCCTGCAGGTTTAGCAAAACCGATTAATCTACTTCACCCCTTCATGCTACTTTGCAGCGTAAACGATAAAATGGTGATACAATGCCTCCACAAATGCCGGCCGTACCTCATCCATCTGAACCTGAGACAATGTCTCTCCGTACACTGGCCGACCTTCAAAGCAATATCTGAATGCAGGAACCTTCAGGATCTTAATGTATCAGAGTGCAAGGGAGTAAACGTAAGTTGTTGTAATAGCCAAAACCTTAATTCAGTCTTCTTTCTGTACTATTGTGTTGCTAGGTAGGGTGGATAGCGGACGTTGCCTATATCCTGTGTTTTTAATGGGTTTCAGTTAAAAAAGACGTATTTTTGCCTCAAAATTAAAAACTTATTAAAAAACGTATTTTTTGCATTAAAATTAAAAACTCATTAAAAAACGTATTTTGCCTCAAAATTAAAAACTTATTAAAAAACGTATTTTTTGCCTCAAAATTAAAAACTCTTTAAAAACATATTTTTGCCCTAAAAAAAGAAACTCAATAAAAAATGTATTTTTGCCTCAAAACTAAAAAACTTATTAAAAACATATTTAAAAAATTATTAAAAAATGTATTTTTGCCTCAAAATTAAAAACTCATTAAAAAAACGTCTTTTTGCCCTAAAATTAAAAACTCATTAAAAAACGTCTTTTTGCCCTAAAATTAAAAACTCATTAAATAACGTATTTTTGCCTCAAAATTAAAAAAACGCATTTCTACCCTTCACCTGAAAACACTTCACAGGATGAAGTTATGAGAACAATCGCAGAAGGCTGTCCCACCCTACTCTACCTGAATGTCTCGCACACGGATATAACTGATGGAACTCTACGCACTCTGTCCCGCTGCTGTCTCAATATGCAGTATTTAAGCCTCGCGTACTGTTCAAAATTTTCCGATAGGTAAATTTATTTTTCTATTTAATTTAAAAAAATCATTTTTATATATTATATTTGGAAATTCATTTTTATATAATATATTTAGAAATTCATGAAGTTATTTTATATACCATGTTTAGAAATCATTTTTACCAACTTATCATCATATTAAAACATAATAGCTAACTCATGTGAATCAGCAGGTTGTGTCTTTGTAACCAAGTAGTGTATTTTTTTTAGATTTACTTTTATTAATCTTTTCATTTCTTAAAACATTTTCTTATTGTATGGTTGGAGCAATGGGATAGGATAGCAACTTTCAGATCACCTTGAGCCCACCGTCGGGTTACCAAAGCTATTGCAGTGTGTTGTGTATAATTCACACAGTCTTTAATTTGCTAAAACCCATTATTCCGCTGAGTCCAGACAATGCTCTTTAAGTACCTTGCCCAAGGACAAAACCGACTAGCTTGCGACCAAAATCACCCCTGCAACCTATCGATTAATTGGCATCACACTAAACCACCAGACTAATCGGTCAGACTTAGCTCAGGTAACCCGGCAATAGCTATGTTGTATTTTACCGGTGACAAATAGAAAAACTTCCACACCGCTCTGTTATAACACACCCTGGGGTTAAAAGTCATCAGATCAAATCCTCTTCCCTTCACAGAGGCCTCCACTACCTCTCTGGTGGAAAAGGATGCCGGAAACTGATCTACGTTGACTTTTCCGGTTGTTTACAAATCACAGCGCAAGGATTCCGTCACGTCGCAAATGGATGTCCCAATCTGCAAACCGTTATCCTTAATGACACTACTACTCTTTCTGATGGTTGCATAATTGTAAGTCGTTTGCCTAAATCTGCATAAATCGCACCATTGAATTTCTTATGTTTGAATTTTTCATACATTATACATTTTTATACATTATACACTATTATACATTTAATTTTCTTAGGTCCATACCTTTTACATGCTGTGTGTTTTACGTCGTTTATCTCATTTATATCACATTAGACTGACAACCAAAGGGTGATGAGTTTGAAACAGCCTCTTGCTAATTCGTAGTGTCCTGTGCAAGGCATTTAGCGGGCTTTATTGGAGCCGTGAATTAATGGTTTGAAATATCTATTGGAATGCCTCCACCATACTCACACAATACCAAAGCATTGAATCCACGGCATTGTCTGACCCATTAGTATGGTGGATTAGTGTGATACCTTTCAACCGAAGGGTTGCAGGTTTAAAACTAGTCGCTAGCTAGTCGGTTGTGTCCTTAGTCAAGGCACTTAACAAACATTGCCTGAACCCAGTGGATTAATGGATTCTACCAAATTGAAGAAACATTTAAATCATACACAACACACTGCAATAGGATGCGAGTTTATCTGATGATTACCTGTGTGTTCTCCTTTGCGTTTTCCCATCCACAAGGAATAAACACGAACATCCTACCCTATTCTATACTATCCAATGTAAGTACCCAAAATGTCCAAACAATACAACCGAACAGAATCCAAATTTTTAACCTATTTAATGTATATATATATATATAATTTTTCCTATCTTTACCCTATAATTTTTTTGTGACCAGTCAACTGAACTCCTTACAAATGAACCTCTTACAACTGAACCCCTTACAACTGAACCCCTTACAACTAAACCCCTACAGTTAAAATGAGTTCAGTTGTAAAAGGGTTCAGTTGTTAAAGGGTTTAGTTGTAGGGGTTCAGTTGTAAAAGGGTTTAGTTGTAAGGGGTTCAGTTGTCATGAAACTAATTTTTTAACCTATATATAAATGCAGAAACTGCCTTCGTTGTTGCCCAAACAGAGTAACAAAAATGAACATCCATTCTACAGAGTCTGGTTGACAAATGCATGAACCTCCGTTCAATATCGCTCATCGGGTCACCCAACCTCTCAGATCTCGCATTCAAGGTTCTCGCACAAGCCAAAAAGCTGCAGAAAATTCGCGTCGAATCGAACCAGCAAATTACCGACAACACGTTTAAGACCTTGGGCAAGATGTGTCCCTTTATCGGCCATTTGTGAGTTAGGGTGGGATAAAAATGTTTATCCCCGCGAATGGGGAAACCAAGGGGGTTAACACACAGACAATTGTCAGATCACCTTATGCCCACTGTCGGGTTACTGGACCTATTGCAGTGTGTTGTATATGATTTACACGTTCCTTCAATTTAGAAAAAAAACATTGAGCCGCTGTGTTCAGGAAATGTCCGTTAAGTGCTTTACCCTAGGACACAACCGACTAGTAAGCAACCAGTTTCGAACCTGCAACCTTTCGGTTAAAAGGCGTCACACTATACCACCAGACTAAGCGGTCGGAGTTCGGCTGTCTGAGCCCGAATTTGTGGTCTTGAGTTTTAATGTCTAGTCCGACGTTTCTTTGCTCGTAGGATAGTACCACAATTTTTAATTCAACCTTAGTTTGTTACAATTTAAAATTGAAGATCTGCAATTTATACTTAAAGCCTCGAACGTCCAACATTTAGTTATAAATTTTAAGCTTATACCTCTAAGTACATTGGGAACTTTTTCCCAACAAAATAGCTAGTAGATGCACAATCTGATCCACTATTACAAAACTTTACAGCTAAAACAATCTGATCCACTATTACAAAACTTTACAGCTAAACGAGAAAACCAGCGCGCAGCCTAGCACATGCTGCTTTCAACCCAACAAACATTGGGGAATCACCACCATTGTTACTCAGCAAAACACGCATTTAAATACCATGACTAAGAGATGGCCATATGTCATATCCGGCCGAGCAAAATTGGTTGTACGTCATATTTAACCTTTGGACACAGACGTATGTATTGCGAAACCACAAATTTACTTTTTTTGGTTGATAGCGTTGATGTTAAGTCGGCTGAATACAAAACGTGTAATGCAATAAGTGAATAATAAATCAATTTATGCACGCGAAATACGCTTTAAAAAGTCAAAAGCGAACGGACTTAGTTAATCTACGCATACTTATTTGGTTTATTAAACTAGAATTTTTTTTCGTACGAAAAAATGAACTTTTATTCTTGTCAAAATCGCATGCGTATCCGACTTCCGTATTTGCCGCCGATTTACGCTTCTACGCGTTGATCCGGTTTGTTACGCACGTCAACGCAATTCGGTACGTTACTACGATTACGGTTAAGAAAAATGGATAAGATAGGATATTTATGTTAATCCCTGTAAATGGGGAAATAAAGGGTATTAAAACACTGGAAAACGTCAGATTCAGGTTTATCCTTTGTAAATGGGAAAATGCAAGGGGCGTTAACTTAACACACGGGCAATCGCCAGATCACCTCGCGCCCACCGTCGGGTTACCGAAGCTATTGTAGTGTGTTGAATAGAACCTCTAAGTACCAACCTGTACGTTTGTGATAGCAATGGACAGGTTTTAGGTTCAAATCTACCCCGTGATTGGTAAAATGGGTGATTTTATGTCTGGACAAGCACTTAACTGGTTTCGCTTCTGTACAGTGTACGTTCAAGAGAGTTGTTATTGGATAAGTTGTTCATAGCAAATTCTTACTCGTACGTTGTAACTATGCATTGTCAATTTTGGACTTAACCGCATTTAGGAGTTTCCTACAGACTTAATATTGCGACTTCAAAGCTATGACTTTCACTCTTGATTAAAGAAAACATTTTTGGCAAATGCTTTCGCAGTCGTTCAATTTGCGCCGATCCAAGAATTTCACCTCTACCGGCACAGTACGAATGACCCCGTCTGTCCCTCTTAATCATTACCTCGCGCTCCGAAAACCAACAAAACAGAACCGAGGTCTTATTCCATTATTCCATGCACCGTTATCCAGGCTCGAGAGCCTGCTTTGAACACTCTATTTTTTTCAAAATAAACTATTTTACCATTTTTGGGCAGTTTTGCGTTTGAACCGTAGCTTATACAGTGACTGTCCGAGCCACGGATAAACTTAAAATTATAACTTGGAAGATATAAAAGTGTATGCACCATGGGGTATTAATATATAGAGAATTATATCAAAAAAACACCCAAAATAATAGGTGGGGCACTTTAAAATACTTTACCTTCACTCGGCCTATATATAGGCTATAATGCTTTTGTCAACACGCGACCTATAGATCTTGGGTTCGAAACTTGACCCGAAAAAAAAAGGATTGTGCCGTGTCCACACACGTGTGTTTCATATATTGCGACAACAATGTATAATATCGGCGGTTGTTTATAAGTTCCTTTTTCATTTTCATTAATTTACGTGTGCTTGTCTAATAAATGAGATGACTCGCTTACTTTAGTTGAGTAGTCAAACCACGTTACGTCTGACTGCTCTCCTGAAATAAATACTTGTTTTAATTTGGTTGTCTGCCAATAACCCGCTTTACCGTGCACACGCCTTGCCCACGTTTGGCTACCGGTATGTTGCTGCGACGTCTTATTGCAGAAAATGTCACTAACAGCACGATAGCTCATAATTTTATGTTTATAGCAATTGTGGTATTATAACCTCGCTTTCTCCCCGCATTTATGACAGAACTTAATTTTTACTAATAAAACCCACTTTCGGTGCAATTTTAAATTTTTTCAAACTTTTCAAACAGCAACAACAAAACTCCGAAATAAACAAAACTCTTCTCAGATACGTGGTCGACTGCCAGCGACTTACTGACATGATGTTAAAGGCGTTGTCGCCGCTACGTAACATAGTAGTTCTGAATATGGCGGATTGTGTCCGGATCAGCGACTCGGGAGTGCGGCAGATGGTAGAAGGTCCTTCAGGGGCGAAGATTCGAGAACTTAATCTGACAAACTGCGTCCGTGTTAGCGACGTTTCGCTGCTTCGCGTTGCGCAAAGGTAAGATTCGGACGCTCCGTCAAGATTCCGACGGTCCGTCAATCGCGTGTCGGACGGGGGAAACGGACGGAAAGAATAGCTATAATATAAAAGGTACGGAAAAAGGGAAGCAGGAAATAACTGTGGATTCAAATGAATATTAGGGTGTTAGTGTTAGTGTTAGGGGTATATTTTACAGCTAGGGTTAGTTTTATGGTTGAGAATAGTGCTGTATAGCAGTGTAGAAAAAGGCTAAAATAAGTTTTCATAGTTTTAGCGAGCAGTTTCCACCCACCCCTCTTGGACCAAGTGACCAGCATTTAAAAGCTTTGAAGCTGATCACTCTAGCTACCCCTCCCCAAAAAAACAATATTTAAACAAGGCACCAAGTGACGGCCCCCTCCCCCTCTCTGAATAAAATAAGAAAAAAAACGTTGTATTTTGCTTAGGTGTTATCCATTTCAACAGTCCCGAAAATAAATATTACTTTGCTGACGAAATTACACACAGTGTTTTGTATGTGTATAGTTTTTTTCTTATATTTTATTTTATATCGAGCAGTTTTCCATGCTCAAATTTTGCATGTTTAAATATGGAAAACATGCTCAGGTGTTTTCCATTTAAACAGCCCAAAAATACTATTAATAACACTGTATTTTGCGAAAGAAATTACACACAGTGTATTTTGCTCAAGTGTTTCCATTTATATAGCCCGAAAAAATACTAATAATACAACGGAATTTTTCTGACCAAATTATACACAGTGTATTTTGCTCAAGTGTTTCCATTTATATAGCCCAAAAATTACTAATAATAACACTGTATATTGCTAACGAAATTACACACAGTGTATTTTGCTCAGGTTTTTCAATTTTAACAGTCGTGAAAAAAATGATAACAACCCTGTATATTGCTAACGAAATAACACACAGTGTATTTTGCTCAGGTGTTTTTCATTTATATAACCCAAGAAAAAAATAATAATAACCTTGTATTTTTATGACGAAATTATACACAGTTTATTTTTCTCAAGTGTTTTCCATTTATATAGCCTGAAACTAATAACACTGTATATTGCTCACGAAATTACACACAGTGCATTTTCAGGTGCCACAGTCTTACTCACTTATGTTTGTGCTTCTGTGAACACGTGACTGATGCAGGAATCGAGTTACTTGGCAGCATGCCTGCTCTGACGCACGTTGATCTATCCGGTACCAACATCAAAGATCAGGTTAGTCACGCGGTGGACCGGCGTTCGTGGGCTGACTACCGACCGTCCGACTATCCGGCATTAGTGCAAAGGCGACGCCATTTATTATATTTCTCTCGTGTGCAATATTTCTAAACCACCAACCGCTAAACTTTGCGCGCGTGTTTTATCCGGCATTTGTGAAAATCGACGCCAACTATTAAATTTCTCCTTTCTGCAATATGTAATTGCAGTTCTTAACAAGCGCTTATATTGAAGCGTATGATAGCTTATAGTAAATCGTAAAACGAACGCTTATAGTGGAGTATGTTTTAATGTGACATTTAAATACCCTTTAATTCGGTTTAAACTGGGGTGTTTTACACCTACTGCCCACGCAGTTGGTTTACCGAACCTATTGTAGTGTGTTGTGTATGATTGAGTTAAAACATTGTTACAGGTTTTATTAAATGCGATAACCTAATAGACTCGAATAACATTCTGTATCATTTCGCAAAACAAAACCCACTGGCTGGTTTCGATCCCGCAACTTTACGATCGACGGTCCAACCTGCTACGAATAAGCTAACCGTCCGGTTATTTACAGCAACATTGGTGTTTATCGATAACATTGGCGTTTATGACGTGTCATATTACAGGCCAACGCATTTAATAGCTATATTATCCCGCTAATAGGCCTGGAATTAACTCACGGTAATTTGAGGTATTGTAAACCACACCTGTGACGTAATTCCTCCATAAGGCAGAGCTATGTGGCTGGCAATTATGTGATAATTGGTTTCGTGCGTATTACGTGTCTATCAGGGGACAGCAATTAGGATGGTCCGGGCGAGTGATACAGAACGCGATCAGGGTAACGGCGCGTAATGACGGCGCGTAATGATGGCACATAATAACGGCGCGTAATACCGGCGCGTCATTACGTGGTGGTGTACTCTAGCTATATTATCCCGCTAACAGACCTGGAATTAACTTACGGTAATTTGATGTATTGCAAACCACACCTGTGACGTAATTTCTTCGTAGTTCCTTGTAAACCACACCGCAATGACGGCGCGTAATAACGGCGCGTTATGACGGCGCGTGTTGACGACGCATGTACTCTACAGGGACTTGCCTCTCTCGGCGTGAATAATCGGATCCGGTCGATTATTATGTCAGAATGTCAAGGCATCACCGACCTTGGGCTGCAGAAGTTCTGTCAGAAAGTGACGGAGCTTGACGCGCTTGACGTGTCGCACTGCATGTCGCTCAGCGACGCGGCAATCAAGAATCTCGCGTTCTGTTGCCGGATGCTCACTTCTCTCAACGTCGCCGGCTGCCCCGCGGTAAGACGGATTCCGCAAAGGATGGCGCAGCGTCAAACCGCAGACGTCTAACGCGTCCACTGTGAACGCATATCCCTTTAACATGTGAGGGTGCAAAGTTTTAAGAAAGGAAAGAAATCAAGCCAAGTCCTTCACCCTTAAACGTTATCCCCCATCTTAATCCTTTCTTTGGATAGGATATTCATGTTTATCCCCGTGAATGGGAAAAGCCAATAGGGTTAATCGTCAGATCACCTCGCGCCCACCGTCGGGTTACTGGAGCTATTGCAGTTTTTATGTATGATTCACACGTTCCTTCAATTAAATACAACTTATCAATGCACTAGGTTAATGCATTAGGATAGGATAGGATATTCATGTTTATCCCCGTGAATGGAAAAACCAAGGGGATTAACACACGGGCAATCGTCAGATTACCTCATGCCCATCGACGAGTTACCGTGACTATTGCAGTGTGTTGTGTATAATTTAGACGTTCCTTCAATTAAATACAACTTAATAATGCGCTGGGTTTGGGCAATATCTGCCAAGTCCATTGCTCAAAGACACATCCCACCAACTAGTGACCAGTTTTGATTCTTTAACCCTTCAACTGAAAGACGACGCACTGATCCACCAAGCTAGTCGGTCGGAATTACACTTTCATTTTTTATCACATTCTGTATTTCAAATTTGGTTCACGGCTTAATGCCGGCCAAAATGCCATAGTAATGTGGATATTAATGTTGTCGGCCATAATGCCATAAGCTTAATAAACAAACAGTTCCGTCTTAACCTCCTCTTTTTATTCCAGCTGACCGACTTGAGTATTCAATACCTCTCAGGAGTGTGCCACTACATACATGTACTTAACCTCTCCGGCTGCATACACATAAGCGACAGGGCCGTGAAGTATTTGCGTAAAGGTTGCAAGCAATTGCACAGCCTTACAATTCTATACTGCAGAAGCATTACCAAGTAATGTGGATATTAATGTTAACATTTTTTACCTATTTAAAAGCCTAAATGACAGAGTATTACATGAATAACGGCTATTATTATAAATATTCACATTTTATCCCCGTGAATATAAATCGTAGGGAGCGTTGTCAGATTACCTAGAACCCATCGTTAATTCACCGAAGTTATATTTAGCGTGTTGTATGTGCGACGATGCTACTTTTTAGTTTACCCAATTTATCCGCTTGTTTATAGATTATTTGACAATATGGGCAAATAGGCTATTTAACTGCTCTTATTACTGGTAGTGTTTAGTTTTATATATATATAGGAGGTAGCGATCCGATATAAAACTCCGTTTAATTAGTTTTTCTGTCACGCAGATAACCATCTGCGTTTGGCGGAACGCGTATATCCTCTTCGGTTCCGCCATGTTTAATTCATAAGAAAAATACGTCAGCTGTATCTGACGTTAAAATCATTCAAATCCTTCTGTTTCAGAATCACAGCACAGCGGTTAGCGAGCCGTATAGAGAATGTACAATACAGTAGCGATAACGTTCCGTCGTGGTACAACTATGACGACTCGCCTCTACGTAAGGGAAACCAGTTACAGGGCAATAATAACTCGAAATGGATTGAATTTGAAGACGCCTGACCCTAGTTACCAAGAAATATCGAATAGTTATGGATTTTATTTGCTACATGAAAATCCTTTCACACAACTGTTAAACGGTATCCTTATAATGAGATTAACAGGTTACTTGATAAATAAGTAACGTGATAAACCGTCCACCGTATAATGTTACGGGCTATACAATGTCAAGTGTAACAATGCCATAAGAGTATTAAAATACCCAGAGTATAAAACTACAGTTGTAAATTTAAAACTACTTTCGGTTAGCAGCGTCTTTAACAGGTATTATCGGAAAACTGTTTCTGCAAAAATGTTTTTATTAAATAAACTCAAAAGAGCTTTTCTGATATACTTCAAAAAATGGTTACGTTATCACATTATATATCTCTTTTATGCATTTTTGTAACCGCAAAATTTATATCTTAAATGTAGTAAAACGATTTTTATATTTTTATTTATCCAATTTCGTTCTTTAGGTTTTTCAATACAATTTAATTTTCTAAGAACATGAGTTTTGAATTTTCTAAGAACAGTAGCGTAATTTTCTAAGAGCGTCGAATAAAAATAGAAGGGAATTTTCGAATCAGACAAAAAGTTTTTTGTTCGAAAACTAGTTCTGTCAGCTAGAACAAGGCGTATAGTTTAAATACGATTTAGCTATGAGATAGAAAAAGGGAAACCGTGTTTTCGTGACGTCTCTAAACGAACTAGTCATCGGCCGGCGTCATTTCGTTTTATTGTTCTCAGGTTAAGTAACGTGTTGTTGTTTATCCATAATTCGTTTGCACGTTTAATGTACCAGGTATGAATTGCTAGATTAGTAGGTAATATGTGTGGTCTGTTCTAGTTTTGTCATATTATGAAGACATGTGTTAAAGTTAGGCTTGTGTTAGTGTTTTGGTACATTGTATGAGTTAGTTCCGCAAATCTATCCAAACTGAACGGGGAAAACTTAAAGGAGGAAAAGCGGAAAGAAGGGGAAACTGCACACTAATATAAAGATTATGACATAAGAGTTAGTTTTAAACATGGGGTTTGAGTTAAGGTTAGTTCTGGGGTTGAGATTAGTGTTCAGGGGAGGGTTTAAATTAGTTTCCGTAATTTTAATGAGCAGTTTCCCTCTTTCCCTCATTTTAATGTTGTCCTATTAAAACTGAACAGAATTAAGCTGATACTAGCATAGCTAACAAAATACTCCTAAAAGGCAGAAACTGTAAAAACGTATATAACCAGTTAGGCCTACCCTTTAACTGGGCAACACCAAAAAAGGGACTGGTATATGTTTTAGTTTACTTACAGAAGATTTCCACAAAATCAGCCATTTTTCACATCCTTTTTTTTAATGCTAGGGATATATAAACACTTTAAGCATGGTATCCCATGCTAATTTTATCTAATTTTAAATAATTTATAACTCTCTGTAGTATTGTTCATTTAAATGTTAATTTAGGTACTGAAATGTACTGCTTGTTACTTGATATCAGTTGGATTTAGTAACCATGTCTGTTGTTCTCGCAAGTTCCATCTATTGTACTTGATTACTGCAGCAGTAACGGCGATTCAGAGCACAAATCCACACGGACGAGCACGTCCAGTTCAACTGATACATCTCTAGCATCCTCTCCTTGCGGTGACCTGGATGTAATAGAGAAGTACAATGAGCTGTATGAAGAAGATGTGGAAAACTTTATGAAGGATTACGTTGCCCGACTGTTTAACCCAGCGATTGAAATTACCATCTCAAAGAAGCATACTTTCGGGCAGCTATGCCAGGAGGGTCATGGAAGGGAAATGTTTGCAAAGTTTGTCAACATGCAGAGGTGCGAGTCGCAAAGAGTGGACGAGTCCACGTTTTACAAGCTCACTCACAGCTTCGCGCTGGTTCTGTTCGAGTGCTATGATGCCGATGACTTCATCCCATGCAAGACGTTAATGAACATGGCGTTTACTTACTACCATGTACCCGAGCTCTCCTCCAGGACAGCCTTTACCCAAGCTGGTGAAATTGTCGAGCGTCAAAAGCCCTGACAGTGAGTTTGTCGAGAACTATGCCCACGAATTGTCTGGCGGCTCTGACAATGAGAACACAGAAACGCGAGATAACAGCCTTACTAAGAAGACCAAAAAGCCAAAAAAGAAAGTAAAAAGCGGGAAAAACCCATCTATATGGAAGACTGCTAATATTTGGGTAAATAGGGAGATAAAACTGATAAAGGACAGTTTTTCCGCAAATGAAGGCAGCGAGCAGTCAAACACATTCCGTTCCGATGGTGAAAATAACACAACTGAAAATGAAAACAACAACATTAAGAGTAAACAAGCTGGCACCAGAGTCTATCTTTACGACGCTTTAAAAAATCAGGTGATTTGGAAATCGTTGCGATTTTGGAATGCGGCTTTTTTCGATGCTGTTAATGTTGAAAGACAGCACCATTGCTCAGAGATTGGTTGGAACGATCTCACACCAGAGGAGAGGGAAAATGCCAACGAGGTTATATGCAATGTGACATTTGGACAGCTTGGCACCTTTATAAACAACATGAAATACCTTGGCATTGGACAAAAAACTTGCCTAGAGTTTTTGCGCAAACAGTGTATTATTGGAAACCTTAACAAGGAGCTGTACCACACTTTAAAATGCCAAGTTGAAACGCCACTGCCCCCAGACAGTTAAGCTTTTTATTTTTCAGGATTTCGGTAATCACATATTTTTTCTAAAAAGTTTCACCAGTTTCTTCGAATTCATAAATAGCTTTCCCATAAAATTGTTACATTTATTAAACTTAAGCTTTCAAGATAACATTTCAGCCTTTTATATGTACCTGATATATACAAAACTGTAAAACAATATTGAAACATATAAGACTTCTGATAAATGAAATATTTACAGGAATGAACATATACTGGTTAATGTACATTTTTTGATGAATTGATAAATTGAAATGTCTCTTTATTACCATTACCACAAATATTACTTATTTACGCACATTTTTTGCTTTACCATAGCAGTAGTGTTGTAGATTTATTAAAATGACCAGGGATATGTACCAATGCAACAGTCACGTCATGACACAGCCGTACTTCTATTACATAGTCGTACTATATATGCATTTGCTACTACTCATTTTTCGTGGCATAACGGTACCGGCTTAAACTAATACATTTTGCCACTGTTTTGCAATACAATTCCGTTTTTGTTCCTCTACAAAGAGATTTATTAAGCTTTGTTTGTTGTGTATAATTTGGTACAGTACTTAAGTTTGATTTTTTGTTATTACAACTACATTCTATTGTTTTAATGCACACTTATTGCGCATAGGCATTCTGCCGAATTTCTTTTGGTATTATTTTATTAGTTTTGCGTTAATGTATATTAAGCTTAATACACAACGTCTATGTCGTGCTAGTTTATTTATGCAGTGTATTGTGTTGTTTATTTATAGTATCGATTTTTGCACGCGGGGCAGTAATTAATAAAGACAACGGTCTCTACATTTGCACCGGTAATAAGGGAGAAGGCCATGCTATTTTGGGTCGATTACAGATAGAATCATTGATGTCTGATAACTG
Source organism: Ciona savignyi (assembly GCA_000149265.1). Lineage (NCBI taxonomy): Eukaryota > Metazoa > Chordata > Ascidiacea > Phlebobranchia > Cionidae > Ciona > Ciona savignyi. Next base: position 373,658 of record CH003255.1, read on the forward strand.
CCTACGTAACAACCCTTATTTGTACGTACAACACACTGTAATCTCTTATGACGAAGTGTACATATCAGATAACACCGTGTGTGACTGCTTATTAAAAGTAATTATACAACGCTGTTTCATTTATTTTATTATGTTGCCATGAAATACATTATTCAGTTTATTGTTTGTTTCCACGATGAAAAAACGAAGCAGGACCTTTAATATTAATTCGTAAAACGGTAAAAAAAAAATTAAAAAAGACAGTCCTTAAGAGACGTCTAAAAACCAATTAATTATCGAGTTTCGGTATAATTAGACGTGGCCGCTACACCCACATAGAAAAATAATTAAATAAATAAAATTAAAATAAAAAAATAAATATTTATAAAAATTACACTAAGCCTCGAAGAAAAGTGTGCGGTAAAGCGACCCGTGCAATGGGGAAGTCGGCTTTAGAAGAAGGGGTGGCCCGGAAAGACCTATGATAATAATTCGTAAAACGGGAAAACGACAGTCGTTAGAACACTTAAAAAAACAAATCAATTATTTTACTTTCGGTTTATTTAGACGTGGTCGCCAAACTTACATAAAACAATAAAAATAAAATTTTAGAAAAAAATAAATGTTGGTGGGAATACGACAGATGGCAATGATGATTTATTTGGCGTGTATTAGCCCACTGTGGCCTATATATAGCGAAAGATAATACAGTTTGCGATATGCTGATTACTAAATCAATAAAAATCGCAATCTAATGTACTGTATACCTGTATAACCGCGAGGCATAGGTCTAATTATATACGTCATATAATTCTAATTGTGTGTTCCAAACCCCAAAGATTTTTTTGTTCGCCTTCGCCACGCTTTTGCGATAATAAGGAATTTAATTTCAACTTTATCAAACAACTCAAATAGTATGTCAAAACCAAATTAAACTCTAAGAATTCAGTAACTATAAAAACCAACTAGGTAAAATACCGAATAAGTTTTAGTTTCATTGTTGTAAAAAGGATGATCAAATATGTATTGATAAGATAGAAGAGTCCGGATTGGGTGTCAAAGAAGCAATTCGATTCGCTCAGAACAGAATTGAGTGGAGGCGATTAGTAAAGAGGGCCACAGCGAGTCATCCGACTCAAACTTTTTTATGGTGATGAAAATAGAAAAAAAAGCATACAGTGTGTTGGTTGTACTTTACTTACTTTTTAAAAATTCTAATATAGAACTTGGAAATTAGACCGTTAACATGCTTAACGTTGACGTAATATATATAACAGACAATGGCCTATATAACTGTCCGATGCAGAAATTAAATTTGCTCAAACGTTCAAATAATGGATATGATTTATTGGAGAACAGGTGTTTTACCGTGCTGTGTAAGTCAACAAGAAGTTATTGGCGTGAACTACAACTCACTTCTAAAGATAAGAAGTGTATGTCATCATTTAGATTCTAGAACATACGGATATTCATGTTTATCCCCGGGAATGGGGAAAACCAAGGAGGTTAACACACGGGGCAATCGTCAGATTACCTCGAGCCCACCGTCGGGTTATACCTAAGCTATGCAGTGTGCTGTGTATGATTAACACGTTCCTTTAATTTGGTATAACCCATTAATCTGCTGCTTCCAGGCAATATCCGTGAATTGCCTTGTTCAAAGACACAACCGACAAGCTAGCGACCAGTGTCGAACCTACAACCCTTCTTTTGTTTACAAGCAAGATATTATTTTATTAAATATAAACCATGTGTAATGTGTATATACATAATTCTAGTTACAAATATTGTGTAGGTATAATATGGCACGGGTGATAGAGGTATGATATAATATGCTTAATAAGCAGGGCTATGGTATGGTTCTAGTTGTCCGACGGGTTAGTCTGGTGGTTTAATGCGTAGCCTTTCAGCCGAATGGTTGTAGGTTCGAAACTGGTCTCTAGCTTGTCGGTTGTGTCTTTGAGCAAGGCATTCCACGGACATTGCCTGAACCCAGCAGATTATTGGGTTAAACTAAATTAAAGGAACGTGTGAATAATACACAACACACAGCAATAGCTCCGGTAACCCGACGATGGGCGCGAGGTGATCTGACGATTGACGGTGTATTAACTCCTTGGTTTTCCCATTCACGGGGATAAACATGAATATCCTATCCAATCGTCACTAAATTATTTTGGTTTTGGCATACTAATTGCGTTGGTTCAATAAAGTTGAAATTAAATTCCTTATTATCGGACAGCATAGCCTACATATTATCAGATACATGTTGTTTAAGACGGACTGTTACAAACTTTGTACGACAGATTAGTCTAGTGGTTTAGTGCGTCGCCTCTTAGCCGAAGAGTTGTAGATTTGAAACTGGTAGCCGGCCCGCCTGATCTTTTATTCAGGCCTGCCGAATGTTATCGACATGTTGCAAGACTAAATAGCGATGTCACAGCTAAATAGCGATGTCACAGCTAAATTATGATGTCACAGCTAAAGTTTTGCGTCGCTTAACGGAACAGTAACAGTACTTTCAGGAACAGCGGTTCACAACCGGGGAGAACCTCAAATTTGTTCATTTTATACTTTTTTTTTGATTGATGACATTTATTATTATTACGTAGTCCTACTTTCAAACCTATATAGGCCTGTATGCCTACCACTAAAATGGTTTAGCAGATATATTATGCAGTTTAAATAAATTCATCTCTGAATATGTGTATTTCTTTATTTCGTCTAGTAGTGACTCGAATTGTGGGTACTTTATACGGTAGGGGATCGAGGAATAAAAAGAATCAAACTAGGCAAAGGGTGGCATGCAGCAAAAAAGGTTGAGAACCGCTGCTTGAGATTTTAGAAGGTGTTCAGCCAATTATTCTCCGCCTCTCATCAATGCAAACTCACAAAAAGGGCTTTCACTCAAACTCCTACGGGAACTGTTTCCTAACAAAATAGCCAGGAAATACACATGCAAAATTTATTTTACGAAGCTCTGCTCTACTGTTGCAAAATGGTTACTCAGCAAAATACACATTTAAATAACATGACTAAGAAAGTACCACTCATCGACAGATTTGACCGCACATAGAGATTAATGTAATTGGTTATACCATAGAAAACTATATAATACATATGGTATTCTATGGTTATACGCCATCTTTATACAAAGTTACAAACGGGTGCACGTGCCAAGGTTCAGCAGCACGTGTGCGACCGGATTTAACATTGAAAAGCACAACGATATAAATGGAATATTTAGTAAGCTGTTTATTTAAGCATTACAACAAATAATTTATAATTTAAAACAGTTAATTTATAATTTAAAACATTTTATTTATAATTTAAAACAGTTAATGTATAGTTTAGTTTATTCATTTTTTGCTCCAGTTTTTAAAAATGGCAAACGAAACAAATCACGACACAGCCACGGGAAAATACGTCAAAACGAACAGTAGTTAAACACGTCATTAAAAAAGATATACTGTAATTGAATAAATATAGCGGACGCGGCCGCCAAACCTAGGCGAAAGAACAATATTAAGCGATCCAAATTTTATAATTTAAAACAGTTAATTTATAATTTAAAACAGTTAATTTATAATTTTAAACATTTAATTTAAAAAAGTTTATTTATAATTTAAAATGATCACAACAGTTGCTTACATAAATACAATTCCACCCACAAAATAGTTAAACATAGTCATTAAGGCCTATAGGCCTACATTGGGCAGGTTGATTTTGCATCTCTATGTTTTTGCAGCTATTAATGGTCAGTGCTTGATCTTTTCGTTTTAAACATGGTATTAACCGCCGTTTGTAGTCAAAGTAACTACAAATCACCGCTATGACATTAATCAAGGTATTTACACCTATAAGGACAGCAGTAAAGTGAGCTGACAGTAACTTCGGTCGGTTGACTGAAAAAATCATAAATGCAATGTCGCTGAGAACGCAAATGGCAGTTGAGATACTAAGACGTAAAACTACACCTTCCAATTTTTTGTTGTTGTGTTTATGTTTCTGAATATGTTTCACAATTGGGTATACCACCAGTGCCAGAAGAACGATTTGAAAAACAGCTTGTATTGCATGCACAAATGGCAAGAAAAATTGTAGTATAGTACTGTTGCTCAAGACCTCACACTCATATGTTCCCCGTTTCATTACCACAGCGATCAAAAACCCTGAAATAACGACCGGCATAATGAAAAATCCAGCGATGATTACTTTGGTTAATCTTCTGACGAATTTCGTATTAAGCTCTGACAAAATTGGCGATTTATAGAGATTTTTCTGGCGCAAGCAAAGGATTAGGTAAATAGGAATTTGGTTAAGGTTTGACAACACGACGTTAACAATAGAGAATGCAACGCAGTAAGACATGTCTAAATATGCCAAGGAAATCGCAATATTAAGAGTTACGGTACGAATAAATAAAATGGTAACTGCAGTTAGTACAAGACAGTTCTGCACTTTTAAAGTAGATTTTCTCGATTGGGTGGTAAAAACAAACGCTGTGATTAAAAGGTATAGACTTGTCACCAGCAACACAATAACGAAGGATTTTTTGACCACTGTCGGTCCTAAAAAAATTATCCTCGGCACTTGTGTAGTAAGATTGTCCACAACAACTGATCCGGTGCTGGAAAACTCCATCTTTTTTCAAATTTCGCAATATAGAAACCCTATTTTTTAGTATATACAGTATTTCTATAGAATCAAAACACAACTTGGACTATAAGTACTTAAACATCTGATTAGCGCGGTGGGTTAGTGTGTCGCCTTTAATCCAGAGGGTTGAAGGTTCAAAACTGGTCGATAGCTAGTAGGCTGTGTCCTTGGGCAAGGCACTTAACTGACATTGCCTGAACCCAGCGAATTAATGAATTTTACTAAATTAAAGTAACGTCTATATCATATACAACACACTGCAATAGCTACGGTAACCCGACGATGGGCGCGAGGTAATCTGACGATTACCCGTGTGTTAAACCCCGTGATTTTCCTACTCACGGGGATAAACATGAATATCCTATTAATAGAGAAAGACTCACCAGAAATCCTCTGTGGAACCCAATGGACTAATTAGTTGACTTAAAAGACAAGCAATCTCTTGATAATAAAACGCACTGCGATAGCTTCGAAAACTGTACAGTGGACATAAGTTATTTGACCATAACAGTAATTCTAGGAAAATATAAGCAGTTTAAAGCGGCCTTGGGTCTTAAGGTATACCTATCCACACGCCTATATCGCCTACTCGGTACTGGGTCAATTTATTTTACGTACTAAAATGTTCTTTTGAGATGTCATTAAACCCAGTGCATTTAATTTGTCTACTTCAGTCAGATAATTTGATATGTCACAGATATGCCTCTAACAAAGCGACTGTGGGCTGAGGGCTATAACCCGGATTCTATATAGATCATATAACAAAAGTGGTGTTTAACGTCATTGATGTCGTCATACATTTTAATTTGCAATTTGATAAATAAAATATGCAAAGTTTAATCATAGAATAGGATATTTATGTTTATCCCCGTGAATGGAAAAACCAAGGAGGTTAACACACGGGCAATTGTCAGATCACCTCACGCCCACCGTCGGGTTACCGGATCAATTGCAGTGTGTTGCGTATGATACGTTTTTTCAATTTGGTATAGAACCCATTTATCTGGTGGGTCCAGGCAATGTTCGTTAAGAACCTCGCTCAAGGACACAACTGACTAGTTAGTGACCAGTTTCGAATGTGCTGCTGAACGCACTTAACCACTAGACTAATCATGTAATACAAATAAATTTAAACCAAATTTGGTTTTTGTTTTACAACTTATATATTTCTATCGACATGGCTTCCGATTAAGTCCACAGCCGTCGCCTTTCAGCCGAAGGGTTGCAGATTCGAAACTGGTCACTAGCTAGACCGTTGTGTCTTTGAACACAGCGGATTAATCGGTTTTACTTAATTAAAGGAACGTGTGAATCATACACAACACACTGCAATAGCTCCGGTAACCCAACGGTGGGCGCGAAGTGATCTGACGATTACCCGTGTGTTAACCCCCCTTGGTTTTCCCATTCACGGGGATAAACACGAATAGCCTATTCTATAATATAAAAACGGTGAAAAAGTTGTCCATAACAAAACCCAGTAAAGTGCCAAAAAGCTTTATTTAAAGATGGATGGTAAGTAAAAGAAATTCGCGTATCAAATTACACTGTGAAAAGGATATGATTGAATACACTCAATACTAATAGTAGTCGACTTTAAATCGAATTACAAACAAGCACCTTTTCGGTTTAGATTCCTTAATGTATAATGAGCTTTTAAGAATGATCAATGCAGATATGAAAAGCGACTGACAATCAATGGCGAAAGCTAGTTTTTTAAAGATGTATAAAGAAATATGAACCCAAAGATGCATTTGGACGCACTTCATTCAATACGAGTCTATTGTTGCGCGAAATGCTGAAAAATTAGAGTGTTTCAACTTCGAATGGTAGAGCTTCTTTTTCTCTCTTTTTTCTTACAGCTCTGGTTCGAGACTTTGGTTTTTGTTTGTCTTTTTCATCTTTTAGCCGTTTAGTTTGCCAAGCCGAACTTTCTGTGATGTCAGACTTGCTAGAACCTTCTTCAGTAGCGGGCTGAACCTTCAAGAAATAGATTCTGGTTATAAGATATGACACGCGTTTTTTTCACGGCCGATTTGCTTAGTGGGTTAGTGCATCGCTTTTCAATAGCTTAACCTGTTAAACGGCCACTACGAAACTTCTTGAACAATATTACAGCAAACAGAACAATAAACACATTTACACAGCTTTTAAAAAGACCTATATATTTCCTTGTCTCGGCATGTCTCTAAAAAGATAAGTGACTTAGTTTTTTATCTGTTATCTTTAATTTTTCTCCATTAAAACCGCGCGGCGCCTTTCAGCCGAAAGGTTGTAGGTATGAAACTGGTCGCTAGCTATTCAGTTGTGTCCTTGGGCAAGGCACTTAACGGACATTGCCTGAACCCAGCGAATTAATAGGTTCTACCAAATTGAAGGATCGTGTCTTATCATACACATAACACTGCAATAGCTCCGATAACCCAACAGTGGGCGCGAGGTGATCTGACAATTGCCCGTGTGTTAACCCCTTGGTTTTCCCAATTCAGGTTTAAACACGAATATCCTATCCTATAAGTATAACAAACAATTACTTGATCCAAGCTGACAGTATCCTCCTCTTTATATCTGGTCCTTAATCTATCCAAGGAAACAATCCCGCGGAAAAGGAGCTTCCAGTGTTTGAGCACGCGCTCCTGGAGTTTGTTGTACGCTCGCTCCGCAGCCAACGCTTCTTCTTCCTCCCACGCTTCCGTCAGAACATTCTCGAACTCACTGCAGACGACGTAGCCGTCCAACCTGCAAAACCAAGGGCGTTATCACACGGGCAATCATCAGGTCACCTCGCGCCCACCGTTAGTTTACCAAAGCTATTGTAGTGTGTTGTGTATGATAGACATGTTCCTTCAATTTATTAGAACGCATTAATCCAATGGGATCAGGCAATGTCTGTTAAGTGCCTTGCCCAAGGACACAACCGACTAGCTAGCGATCAGTTTTGAATTTTTTTTCTCTTTCTTAAAAATATAATTTTCCGTTTCTCAAAAATAGAATTTTCCATTTCTCAAAAATGAGAAATTCCCTTGGAAACTTACGTGGGGTGGGGAAAGCCATGGTGAGTATCGAACCCAACAACAGCCGATGCGATGTCGATGTTGAGTTTCTTCGCGACAGCGTTCAGGTTGGGAAGTCTCATGTGGACGCAACCAATGGGAAGCATGGAAGGTTGGTACAAGTCAACGTTTCCGAAGTCGTTTCTTGGGACCTGGAATTTATGTTTTCTGGTTTCTATTTTTGAATGCTTTTGGTTTCGAATGCTTCTGGTTTCGAATGGTTCACTAGGTTTTTAATCATCACCTTTAAACATCATGGTTTAATGTTTGGGCTAAAACGAGAATTAACATTTTTTATCCCGTTTATAGCTAAACCTAGTTGAACATTTTTTTATTTATCCTGGTTTAATCTAAAACTAGTTTTGTTATTGTTTTCTGGTTTCGAATGCTTAAATTATGTTTTTTGGAAGTATGTTTTTTCGTTTCTATTTTTGAATGCTTCTGGTTTCGAATGCTTAACTGGGTTTTTAATTATTATCTTTAAAATACGCTGATCCTGGTTATGTTTGGACGGAACCCTAGTTTACCATTTTTTATTTACCCTGGTTTAAACTAAAACTAGTTTTGTTAGCTAAATTTTAAGCTTATAATTAATCTTTTAAAAAAATGTTATTTTGAACTAATAATTAAACTTTAAAAAAATGATATTTTGAACTAATAATCAGTCTTTAAAAAAATGTTTTTTTGAGCTAATAATTAATCTTTAAAAAACTGTTATTTTAAACTAATAATCAATCTATAAAAAAATGTTATTTTGAGCTAATAATCAATCTTTAAAAAAATTTCTATTTTGAGGTAATAATCAATCTTTAATTTTTTTTGTATTTTTGAGCTAATAATCAATCTTTTAAAAATCTGGTTGTGATTACCTTTCCATCCTTTGCGATCGGAGGTTGATACGGGTCGCACTGCCATTCACCAAACAATGCTAACGATGGGGTGTCGGAGTTCCTCTGCAGTTTCTTGTTGAGTAAATATGAAGCTACCATCTTGTAAGGCTCTTCCCCATCTCTTACTGTTAACGCCTTGGAACATAAAGTGTTAGAGCAGTTGACTTAACCCTTTAAAAACGAGATGTACAAATTTGACTTTTTGACATATGCCCTTTCAAAATGAAAGTATTGAGTTTTAGATCAAAGCAGTGGTTCTCAACCATTTTAACCACTAAGCACTATTTCCAAACTGACCTAAGTATACGCGGAATCAAGTCATGAGTATAAAAAATAGAGGTTTCCATAATTTTTGCATGCCCGAACCCAGTAGATTAATGTTTTGCATGCCCGAACCCAGTAGATTAATGGGTTAAAACTAAAAGAGACACTTAATCATAAACAACACAGTACAAAAAAAAAGACACTTAATCATAGACAACACAGTACAAATGTTCCGGCAACTTAAACGGTGGTTTACATAAAATGTCTATACGTTTTCCCATTCACATGAATAAAGATGAATATTCTATCGAAAATTTGTGGTTATACCATGGGTGTTAAAATACATCATCATGTCTAAGTAAGTAGGTATGGTAATAAGCAGGGCTATTTGAAGAAAATTTTTAGTTGAATTTTACTTACATTAAGGGGTACAATTTGACCCGCTAATTCTAACCATACACCAACCCAACGCCATTTTGTTGCTTACTAACTGCAGCCAATTTTTTCTTGGTGTGCAAAACATCTGTACCAGAACGCCCTAAGTTTACCCATATAAACCCAACACCATTTACTTACCGACTGCAGCCACTTTTCCTTAGTATGCAGGCAATGCACAGCTGACCTCGGCAAAACTTCCTCACTCCTTATGTACCCGAGTGTGGGTACATCCTGAGGGTAGATCGCTTCGTATTTAAGCAGATGGCGTCGCAGGACAAATAAAGGATGACTTTTAAACGCCCCAATACTGGTAGGCATGGGCTGGGAAAGCAGTTTCTTTTCAAGTTGCTGATTTTCCTCGGTATCTTGTTGCTAGAGGAAGATAAATAGACGTTACCATAATTATTTGTTGAAAACTAACATTTTTGCCAAAATCTATAAATATTTGCATAAATAGAAAGATTAAAAACAAATCTTTCAAAAAACATAAATATTTGCCAAAAAAACTTGAAATATTACAAAAGATACTTGCAGTTGCAAAAAAAACACAAAAAAAACATCATTTTTTTTCAAAAAACATCAAAATTTTTGAAAGATACTAGAAAAAGGCTGTTGCCGCTGTCCTGCAACTTGGCTCTGAGCATTCATATGATTGTCTTGAAACACAAAAAAAGTGGTGGTGCAAAATGCATCCTTGCCCTTCAAACTGGTTTAAATAACATAAACTAAATTTATCTTAATTAACCTGAAATTTGAAAGCTCTAAACCTAAAATCAAACATTATAATTAAAAAACTATAAGCAATTTTCCACCACTGGTAAAAACAATAGAAACAAAATTTCCACCACTGGTAAAAACAAGAATTTGTGCATATTGAATTTGAGTATATATTATTATTGTCCGACCGGTTAGTCTTATGGTTTTGTGTGACGCCTTTCAAAGTTAAAGGTTCGAAACTGGTCGCTTACTAGTTGATTGTGTCTTTGGGCATGGGACTTTACGGACATTGCCTGAACCCAGCGGATTAATGGGTTATACCAAATTGAAGAAACGTGTCTATCATACACAACACAATGCAATAGCTCCGGTAAACTAACAGTGGCGCGAGGGGATCTGATGATTGCCCGTGTGTTAAACCCTTTGGTTTTTCCATTCACAGGGATATCCTATCTGTATCGTATTGTATCCGTACCCACCCATATTTTCATTATCCTATTTATAGTCTATATCACCCACCCAACCACTTAAAACAGCCACCAACCTTGTTCTTAGTCTTATACTGTGACAACACATTCTTCCACCAATCCTTATCGAGGTATCCGATTCGGATTTTCCTCGTTGCAATTAACCACTGGGAGGCGTAACGAGACGTCACGTCTTTCACGCAGTTCCTGCCGTCGAACCCGATGACATAATGAACGGGGGTTGTAGCGTTTTTCTCGATTTCGTCAGGTTTGTTGACGGTGCCCGTCACACAGTCAACCGTCACCCAACCAAGCTAAAAATAGAATTTTCGGAAAGTATAAATTTTTAATTTTTAAAAAAAGTACTTTTTTTTAATTTTGAATTTTTAAATTCAACTTTTAAAAGTATTTTTTTTTTAATTTTTAATTTTTAAATTCAATTTTTAAAGAAAGTATGTTTAAATTCAGATAAAAATGGAATAAATGTTTCAAAATTTCTTAAAATTAACATAAAATATCTGTTTTAAAATTTTAGTTTCGATAATTCCAAGAAATATACTTTAAAGCATAAATGTCAATAAATATTTATTCAAATAAAAAGTGACTGATGTCTAATAAGGAGTTTTATTTTAAAAGTGATTTTCAATACATACTAACTAGGTTAACAGCATGGGGTGGTAAACTGTTTGATACAGGAGATATCCACTAAGTGCGTTACCTAAGGACATAAACGACTAGCTAGCGGCCAGTTTAAAATCTGCAGCATTTAGGCTAAAAGGCATCGCACTAATCCACCAAGCTAAACAGTCAGACAAAAGGGTTACATGATAATACAAAAACTAAAGTCAACTAAAGATTTACTTTAAGAAATTTATTCTAAAATGTTTAGTTTAATTTTTTTTGTTGACTGATTAGCTATGTAAGGTTAGTGTGTTGCTCTTTCTTTTAAAAAATTAATTTAAAAATTTTTAGTCTTCCCTTTTCATACCTGTTCATATTAGGATTTAAAAAAGCTTAATTTTTCAGAAAAAAAAAATGAATCATTACAACAGCAATTTTTTAAACATTCAATAGTTAACTGAGCATTTTTATTGGTAAAATTTCTGTATTTCTAATTATCACACAACATATATACTTGATACCCTATACTAGGGGTGAGCAACTTTTCTAGTCGGCGGGCCAGATGTGGAAAAATAAAGTCCTTGGTAGGCCGGATTATTACATGAATAGTATTCAATATCTTAATTACAGGGTATGGTTAGATACAGTCTGCGGGATGGTCAAAATCTCTTCACTTGCCGGTCATGGCCCGCAGGTCATAGGTTGCCCTTGCCTGCTCTGTACTAACCTTGGGTACGTACACCTCGATCCATTCGTTGATACACCGACCGTTATTAACGTTGCTTGGCTTTGGTTTTTGCACTTTCTTGACAACTTTTTCTATAAATTAAAGGAAAAATTAAAAAAAAAGGAATGCTTTTTTGTTCCAGTATAACTAAAAAAGAAAAAGTGTGAAAAGTTGTTTTAAACAATTCTAACTTTTATTTTAAAACCTATAATGATTACGAATATAGAGTTGACAATTTTTCTTCAGAATATTTATTTTAAAATCGCATTTGTTTTAAAAGTACCAGCTAAAGCACTAAATCCACAAAATCACTAACAGAAAGGTTCTTAATTACAAAGTAAACAAAAACATTTATTCATACTTGATGTTGCTCTTTTAAGCTGAGAAGGTCGGGTGGCTTGAGAGTTGGTTTCGGAATCGACCTCAAAATCACTTTCCTCATCAGATTTCTGCTTTTTGTCGGGAACAAAGTCGTCATCATCGTCAGAATAAGAATCCAAGGTTTTCTGAAGTCATGGGAAAGGATATTCATGTTTATCCGCGTGAATGGGAAAACCAAGGGGGTTAACACACGGGCAATCGTCAGTTTACCTCGCGCCCATATACGATTTATTTCTTCAATTTAGTAGAACCCATTATTTCACTGGGTTCGGGTAATGTCCGTTAAGTGCCTTGCCCAAGGACACAACCGATTATCTAGCAACCAGTTTCGCAACTGCAACCTTTCGATTGAAAGGCGATGCACTTAACCACCAGGCTAAACTGTTGGCCATTTTGGGTGAAATACAATTACGAAAAATACAATTACGAAACAATTTATCTCATCGGTCGGCGGTGCACACTTAAAAATGTTGGGAAACACTGGATAATACTATGAAGCCTTTTATCGATAAAATACATAAATTTATCGATAAAATACGTAAGTTTAACGGTAAAATAAATAGATATATAATGTATATAACTTATACACTGATTATGTTTTTGTAAAACGTATTGAATGTAAATTTTTATGTTTTGTTTAAAGTATTAAATGTAAATTTTTATGATGTTTTGTTTAAGGTATTAAATGTAAATTTTTCATTGTAGCCTTGCGCACATTTTATCAGCTGTATAATTATTTTTTAAACCTTAGATTTCTTCACTTTATTTGATTTTAATTTTGAGGTCGCTTTCTTTCTCTTTGGAGGAGAAACTTCAAAATCGCTTGAGTCGTGGTCAGATTCCATGGATTCTTCAGGAGTTGGTTTAACCTTGGGACGTAAGTTGTAAAACATGAATATCTTATTCATTACCCCGGTGCATAGATACGAATTATCTTGGGGTTTCAAGAAGTTATGCAATTAGTTGTATTATGTGTCCAAAAACTATTTAGGTAGTTAGGTGCTGGAAAAGGATGGTAATGACACAACGAGGGGGCTTATGTTTAAAATCGGACACTTACGCAAAAAAAGGGAACAGCATTAAAAAAAAATGTTCAAAAGATTCTGGAATTGACATCTGTACCAGAACTCTTTATGGACCCCCCCCAAAAACAAACACCAAAAAATTACAAACAGTTCAAGTACGCTTAAAAATTGGATAAAATACTTTTGTTGCTTTGCGTCTTCGCTTCTTGGGTTGAATCGCGTCGTTTTCTTTGTTTTGAACATTCTCCTCCATAGGCTCAACTTTTAAAGCATCTTCACCGGGATTCTAAATAACGACCGTCCAACGGGTTAGTCTGGTAGTTTACTGCAATGCTTTTTAGCCAAAGGTTTGTAGGTACATAACTTGTCGCTAGCTAGTCGGTTGTGTTCTTGGGCAAGGCACTTAATAGACATTGCCTTAGAACCCAGCGGATTTATGGGTTCTACTAAATTAAAGGAAAGTGTAAATCATACACAACACACTGCAATAGCTCTGGTAACTCGACGATGGGCGCGAGGTGATCTGACGATTGCCCGTGTGTTAACCCCCTTGGTTTTTCCATTCACGGGGATAAACATGAATATCTTAT
>CH003255.1:388239-433954 GCA_000149265.1 Ciona savignyi
GTCGACTTATCTCTAAAAGTATATTTCGATTTTGTCTCTTTCTGTGCGGTTTCTGACGGCTCTTCTTTTTTACACTTTGGCACGTTTTCCTTTGCGTTCTTTTTTGGCGCGACCGCTGTTCGTTTCCGGCTTGATCGACGGGGAATTCCCTCCTCAACGTCATCGCAAGCGCCGTCAACTTGCGGAATCGGTTTTTGTATCTTCGGATCGGTTTTAACATCCACCAACTGAATCCTCGAAAGCAAATCCTCTACAACTTCACATTGGTTCGCAGTTATGTTTTTCACCTGTAAGAAAAATTTGGTAAGAAAAAATCGTATGAGAGAAATTGTGTGCATTGGTAATCTAAGAAAATAGAGTAATATTACAGCAAATTCTGGTATCTAAGAAAATAAAATGGTATGAGAAAAATTGTGTGCTTTAAGAAAAATAGGATGGAATGAGAGAAATTGGGTAACCTACGAAAAATAGAGTATTATATGAGAAATTTGTTAATACGAGCAAAATCCAAGCTATTTATACAACTTTTTATATTGAGGTGTTTAGAAATGCAAATTTTTTATCATAGTTTAGTTTAAGTTTTCTTTATGATACAAAAAAGCAAATAAAAAAAACAGATTGAATTTTCCAAATAAGTAAAAATAAAGAAATCATGAAAATCAAACCTTTTCCAGTTGCATGGCAAGCTTAAGTGCTTTTCTCTCCACTTCTGGATACTTTGGTGGCTTGAATGACAGCGGGTGAATGGAGAAAACAAATCGAACTTGCAAACCCAACGCACGGAACGTTGTCAAGTGTAACTGAAAAATTACTCATTTGATTGAAAAAAGTTTTTTTTGCATTAACTTGCGGAACAACGAACGAACAATTGTTAAAACCTTGTAAAATTTAGACGGAAAACGGGTAATGAAAACAAGCTATTTGACACAAATTTTATATCCTTTTATACAACGGTTAAAAACTGCGGAAAGCCGCAATGAGTTATTTATTTTTTGGTACATTGGTTAGATAGGATTACCATGCTAGTTAATAGGTAATGAAATCAAAACCAGACATGACTGATTAATTGGTGGATTAGTGTGTAGCCTTTCAATCAAAGGGTTACAGATTCGAAACTGGTTGCTTGCTAGTCGTTTGTGACCTTAAGCAAGGCAATTAACGGACATTGCCTGAACCCCGCGGATTAATGGGTTCTACTAAGTTAAAGGAACATGTCTATCATAGACAACACACTGCAATAGCTCCGGTAATTTTTATTCCTTTATGTAAATTAAAATTTCCAATTGAATTTCTACCATTACCAGAGCCAAAAATCCGCTTGAGTAATACTCGATTACATGCATGACGCACACGTGCAAGTAATAATTTACTATCGCATCTAAAAAACTAATTAACGTTTATTGCGACCGTTTCTATCCAACTAGAGTATAATCGTTTTATTATACATTCGGTGCGTCCAAATACTTACAGAATCATAATGTGAGATTGTTGTAATACCAGATTTAAACAGTTGTTAAGTCTTACAAACCACAGTTTCGAGCCATATTTACTCCCGTTACTAGCATTACGATATAATCGTGTTAATCCTTTAAGCATCCACACACAAGTGAATTCTTACTCGCCCAAAATTTGATGGATTTTTGGCCGTGATTACAACATGCAAAATATTTTAATGACAAAATAAACTCACTAGAACTAGATCTAGTTTCTGTTCCACTTTCTCATTCTCAATGCAGTGTTGAAGGTGAGATTCTTTATCAGGAATATCCTTCATTCCATTGTTCTTTAAAGTCACGCGATTGTTGCCCGAAGTATACTTTGAGTTGATCCAGTGTACCAAGCTGGATTTCGATGAACCATAGGGTTAATGAACATAGTGAGGATAGGATATTCATATTTTGTTCACATGAATAGAAAATGAAGGCATGTTGGGATAGGATAGGATATTCATTTTTATCCCTGTGAACTGGAAAACCAAGGGGGTTAACACACGGGCAATCGTCAGATCACCTCGCGTCCACCGTTGGGTTACCAGAGCTATTGCATTGTGTTAACTCGCGCAATATGGGTTTTATCTTTTTTGGGTGCTATTTTTCAAATTTATTTTCAAAAATGAGGAATTGAAAATATTTGGATGTAGCGTACTACACTACCGGTATATAGTTTGTGCGTGCGAATCTGTACTGACGAATAAGCGAGCAACCAACGCACGCAAAGACAGCGGAATCAAAACCAGACATGACTGATCAGTTCGCGGATTAGTCCGTGGCTTTTCAGCCGAAGGGTTGCAGGTGCGAAACTGGTCACTAACTAGTCGGTTGTGTCCTTGGGCAAGGCATTTAACAAACATCTGCTTCTAACAGACAATACTCATGAGCAGTTGGTAAATTTAAAATTCCACCGACCTTGTTATCCTATCAACTGTTGTTAATGTTGATTGCTTGACATATTTAAAAGGCAGCAGCGAGAGAGCTAATGCCTGCAATTCCTCACTTGACCCAACTTTGTTCAGTTGGAAACCAACATGCAGCAAGCAGAGTAAATGGACCTTGAAATATTGTTTTGGTGTGTGACATGGAGGAACTTAAAGAATGGAGGGGGGGAAGAGGAAAATAGGTAAAAAGGAAACTTAAAAAAGGGAATAAGGGTTAAAGGAAAACTGCACACTAAAATGAAGATTATACCATCAGACTTGAAGTTATGGTTAGTTCTCGAGTTAAGATTATCATTTGGGGCAGGTTTAGAATTAGTTTCCATAGTTTTAGTGAGCGGTCCCTTTCTTCCCTCCTTTAGTGTTGTCCGTGTGATATTCGTAGACATAAATTTTTGTCCTAACATATAAAATCTGTGTGCCGGCATTAAATTCTGTAATTGTAACTGGTGTTAAATAAGCCAAAAATTGCGCCAATCGTCATTAAGCTGTAGTTCTGGTAGTACAAATTTATATTTACAGTACAGTTAACCTTAAAATTAGGGTTTACCTTTTAAATGCTAAAATATTAATTTGAAATTAAAATGTTTTCAAAGCAAATTCAAACTAACAATCGTGTTACTAACTTTGTGAATGGCAATTTGCCGGTCTTTTATATTCTTATTCATGCATCTCTTGACGAAAGCTAAAATCCAATCTTGTGAAGTTTTCTTTTTTCTTTGCTTTTGAACAACGTCAGGCAAATCAAATTCAATCTGTAAAAAAAAACAAAATTAAAAAAAAAAAACTTAAATCCTTGTGATGTTTAGGGGGAAAATGCTATGGTTGTACATTTTTTAAACTGTTTTAATGTGTTTCAGTTTGGAGGCAAAGACATAGCAATAGTATGGATGAGTCCACAGTCGCCGGGACTGGGAATTATCCATAAACTATGTCCGTTACTCCAAAGGGGCAAAGATAAGCCACTAGTGTTTTTTTCAGAATTGCATAGCAACATGCAGAATTGGATAACAAAAACTATATATTAATCAATCAAAATGAATTGTTACTGGGAAGAAAAATCGATAATCATATATAATCATCGCATGAAATGTCAATAACAAACATCATAAATTACCTCGACATCTTTTTTCGAAATCGACAGATCGAGTTTCTTTTCCTCCACTTCTTCCCAATCATCTTCATCACTGCTCATCGATGCCGCGTCGTTCTTAGGTGCCGGTGACTCAGCATTTTTACTTGGCGGTTTCTTTTTGCTCCGTTTTGGTTTCGCCATCTTTGCTTTGTGCCGCAACCCCCAAGATTTCTGGTTAAAAATAAAAAAATTATTGGTCGGTTGTGTCCTTGGGTAAGGCACTTAACGGACATTGCCTGAACGCAGCGGATTAATGGGTTCTACCAAATTGAAGGAACTTGTCTATCATATACAACACACTGCAATAGCTTCAGTAACCCGACGATGGGCGTGAGGTGATCTGACGATTGCCCGTGTGTTAACCCCCTTGGTTTTTCCATTCCCGGGGATAAACATGAATATCCTATCCTATCCAGTTTCGAACCTACAACCTTTCGGTTAAAGATGTTACACTAAACTGCCAGACTAACTGGCCGGAAAGTACAAGGTTATAACACAAAACAAATAAAAGCAAATAAACTATGACTATGAGTCTAAAAATATTAAACATACCAACTTACCTTATGCGCTTATGATTTCCCAACAAGGTTCGTATTTTAAATACAACACAAGATCCTGTCCAGCTGCAGATATTCAACGAGCTGGTACCATTTAAACCGCTCGCAATCTTGTTTATTTACGTAATTAAAGGTGTTTAGGTTGTTGCCTTTTTCGTTCACTTCGAACTAGGTCAAGTATTTCACCAGCGTTCGTTTTTGTGACTTTTAATTTAGTTTTTTGCCCTGGTGTTTAATAAACAATAAAAACAAATCACGACACAGAATAAGAAAACGATGGAAAAACATACAGTCGTTAAAACATTAAAAATTAAAAATATATATAATTAAAGTCTTTAAAAATATATACATATTACGTATGTGTAGCATGTTCTGTCAATAAAAGTAATTTTTATATAACCTTTATATAACCATTAAATTAAAATAGAAGCATAATCTGTATTGGCTTGGTTTCGCGGGACAAAAAATGTAAATTAATAACACGTGCGTATGCAGTCAAGCGTTTCCAAATAATCCCGTTTGTTTATTTACATTTTCCAACATAGAAAATGTATTAAAAAGATCTCTATTTCAAGCGTGTTATGTTCTTAGCGTGATGTTTACTTCAAAACTGTGAAGATCTAATCATGTCTGCCCGAAATATATTTAAATGCATACTTAACTCTCCAAAAGTAGTGTGCAGAAACTGCACAGCGAGCACTTTTGTTACACAAAGGCATTATAGGAACCGACCGAGTCACAATATTGGTAGAACGCACGGACTTGTAGTTCATGACGTAAGTTTCATTTCTTATTTGATTTTTTACAATCATTTTTAGTGTAATAGGGCAACACCAAAACTAGGGAAACTGCTCACTTAAACTATGGAAACTAATTTCAACCCTGCACTAAACACTAATGTCAACCCCAGAACTAACCCTACCTCCAACCCCATGTTTAAAACTAGCTCTAATATTTATTTTAGTGGGTAGTTTAACTCCTTACGGTTTTCCCTCCTTTAAGTTTTCCCTCCTTTGAATTTTCCCCGCTTCAATTTTGTTTTTCTTGACATCCATTAAAAGGCCGTTATATTCACGCCTGATTTCGAAAATCCAATTTCATCAAAATTGCAATTTTTCAAATCCATTTTGTACAGAAAGCTCCAGAAGACAAAAAGAAGGTTGGAATCTGGAAACCAGATGAAGTTAAATCAACAGACCCAACAAACTTCAACACCCTCAATTTTGTCGTTTCTGGTTACGACTTAGTGCTGGTTGAAAACTTCGCAACATACATCCACCGTTTGTTGATAAAACACAAACAAAATGTCACGCAAACGTAAGACAATTAATTTAAATGTGAATTTTACTATTTGGTCAGTTTAGTCTTGGATGAATAAGTCAACAATGTATTAAAATACATTTAGACTTGTTGTGGAGAAGACCATATTGGAGATCTTTGACAAAAAATAGAGCATAAAAATCCTATTCCCAACGTCAGTCCTAAAAACTTGGTCACGGTTATCATGACTTTTGGCCCATTATTTAATTGCTATCTGTGAAAATATGTTAAATATGTATTTTTGCTCTTCCCACCCAGGCAAATGCAAATATAGCATTTGTCTTAACTGACTATCATATGAACAAAGTAATTGTGTTGTAAAGCCGTAAAAAAAATCTGTTTGTATAATATTTAGTTAAAATTTGGATACTATGCCACTCTCGCTACTATACAACTTTTACAGTTAGCCATTTTACAAACCTTTAATTACTATGCCGCTCTATTTACAGACACTTTACCTTGGTCCCGATGGGTAGCATAGTAGGCCTATCAAGATTTGAATACATAACATTGTAATATAATGTATAGGTCTCATATTAATTAAACAGTACAAGTTGAATAAGACATGTTTATCCCCGTGAATGGGAAAACCAAGGGGGTTAACACACAGGCAATCTACAGATCACCTTGCGCCCATCGTCGGGTTACCAGAGCTTTTGCAGTGTGTTGTGTATGACACACACGTTCCTTCAATTTAGCAGAACTCATTAATCCGCTTGGTTCAGGCAATGTCCATTGAGTGCTTCGCCCAAGGACACAACCGACTAGCTAGTGACCAGTTCAGAACCTGCAATCTTTTGGTTAAAAGGCTTCGTACTAAACCGCTAGACTAACCATTTGAACAAGTGTTTAGCTGAATGTGATATTATTTTAGAACTCATATTTATAAACAAGAGTACAAATGTACATCTGAATGTGCGATTATTCTAGATACGCCATTCCGACGTCGAATACAGTTATCAAGAAAATGGGTCAAGTAAACTCAGCGAATGTAGAACAAATGGACACAGACATCGCGCTACCCAACCATAAAAGAGTGGTTCAAGTGAAGGATTTGCCCTCAGTCCTGTCCCCCATATTACTGCAGCAGCTTATGCACAGTGTGCCACAGTCTGTATCATTCACCGTCAAAGAGGTTAGATTTTTATATTGTTTTTCTGCATTAAAGATAAGCGGAGTAATAGTTTAAAAATCACCCAACCAAAACACCAGACCCAATTCTTAAAGACTAATCATTGCTTTATAGTAAAAATCAAGTTTAAGTAATGGGTTGGTTTTGCACCCTGGGTAGAATATCAAGGTTGTCTAAGTGTAAACAGAGCGCTAGACGTTTCTATTTTAATAGGCTTTATTTTATCAACACTTTTTTTAAGCTTGTAGAAAAAAAAGGAATATTTTAACTAACAAATCATACAATATAACTGCAACAACCTCTGATAACCTCCCACGGGGATACAACCGTAACATCTGTGTTTTCGATGCAATCCACCGGTTAGTCTGGTGGTTTAGTGCGACGCCTTTTAACCGAACGGTTGCAGGTTCAAAACTGATTGCTAGCTAGTCGGGTGTGTCCTTGGCGAAGACACTTAATGGACATTGCCTGAACCCAGCGGCTTAATAAGTTTTACTAAATTGAGAGAACGTGTGAATCATACACAACTTGGTTTTCCCATTCATGGGGATAAACATGAATATCCTATCCCTAATTAACAAAAATGAAGTTTTATATTGTCGTTGCAGTACACACAAGAAGACCTAGAGATGCGTTTCATGGAAAGAGTTGGACTTGCTAGAGATAAGGAAGAGCTGCAAGCTTTACTGGACTCAAGATAATTTATTCTCGCTTAAAAATAACCGCTCTGTGCCACCAAAAAAGAAAGAACTAAAATCATTGCACAAGAATAACTGATTTTTTGTTCATTACCTGAAAGAAAGGTTGAGTGATCTGTGCGAAATACAAGACACATCATATAGATTTATTTTAAGCTAAGAATAAAATTATGAATAAAAGTGTCATTCAGACTGAAATAGGAAAGACAGTATATTTGAAGCGAAAGGCTATACTGATATGCAAGCCAAATTTGGTCCGGTCATTTCAAATCACTCGTGCTTATGACAAGTTCTTTCGTTCTTTCAAAGAGGATGGTCTTGTAACGGAGTCTATAACTCCAGAGTCCCTTGCAGCCCTGGAAGTTAATATTGTGATAATGTAGCGAATAATCATTGTTTCCCTGGGTATCTATGCCAGTTTACACCGTTTAAAAATGATAGATTTACACTTAGGGCACCAATAGCCAGTTTATATCGATTAAAAATGATAGATTTATCCAGTGATGGGATTCAAAATTTTAAGTACAGGTTCTCTTTTGTATCGTACTTACTAACAACAGGTTCCCTAAAAGGTCTAATGTCTGTAAAAAAACAAGAATCGGATCGGTGATTATCCTGACGTTCTAAGAAAGGGTTCGACCGAGCCCAAGCGATCCTCTTAAATCCCATCACTGGTTATACCCATAGAGTAGTTTAGCTTTATAAAGCTACCACTAACTACATCATTAGGTAAAAAAAGACAGATTAGACACGCATCTTTAAATCCTGCAAAAACCACAAATAAGTTGATGAAATTATAACTTTTTTCACTGCTCGTTCGCTAGGAAACAGTAAACTGTTTTTTTTCTTTTACAACCATTTTGTCGGTTACACCATTGAGTAGTACATGCATTTTTATTTCAGTAACTTGTATATTTGAAGACATCTTAGATACAAAAGCATGACGCCCGTATCTAATGGTTATTCAAGTGTTTTTTTCTAGCAATCGTCCAGGCTTCAGTATACATAATCTTAGGTTATACTGCAAGGGAATAAGGAAAAATGCAGAAAAAAGGTTTCAAACGCCACAACAGCATGTGCATAATTGAAAAGAATTGAAAATAGGCAAGTAAATGAAATTACATGCGAAACATATTGAGAGAAAATCAAAATGATAGGACAAACAGGTGGCTATGCTACAAAACGTATAATGTCAGGTGTAATTGAATTGTGGGAAACACATGGCATCCACTGCAGTCTGATAGTCGATCGTGCGTGTGGAACTGAAAATGGCATCTTTTGTGGCAGATGCTGCACCACAATCATGCAGAAAGTGGCTTGATTTAGCGCGATTGCGTCAATCTTCCTTATAAACTTGGCAAAAATAGGAAACAAAACCATGCAACGTCACGCTAGCACTCTGGCGAACCACGTGCACCACTCATGTGACTGTTCGCAACCGGTACGCTATCCAACCTTCGTATCAGCGTCTCTAACTTTTTCCGTGCTCGCGTCTCCTCATCGAGGCTCTGCTGCATTCGTTTTTGTTCCTGAGCGGAAAGATTATGAAACTCTCGTTTAGATTTTACTTAACAGAAGATGAAGTAAAACAAAAATATCTGCTGTTGCTACAGCAGTAAATGGATCTTTTTTAAAGCACCATTATACAACACACCATAATACCTAAGGTAAATAAACTGTGCATGTGTTATTCCTTTTGTCTGGAAGCTCACGGTGTCGCATATACTATCAGCCGAAAGGTGGTAAGATCGAAACCAGCCACCAACAGCTAGTTCGAATGTTTCTATCTAGACTTGTGTTGCATGAGCTAAGAGGATTAATGAGTTGAACTTAAACTGAAGTATGCCCCAATCAAACACAACATACTGGAATAGCTCCAGAAACCATACAATCTTAATATTGCCGCGTTACAATGCCCATGCACTTCTCCACTCCAGTCAATAACCTGTGCTAAAAATGGTTCGTATTTTTCCAACTGCATGACGTAGAATATAGGATATTCGTGTTTATCCCCGCGAATGGGAACCACACGGGCAATCGCCAAATCACCTTGCGCCCAACGTCGGGTTACCGAAGCTATTGCAGTGTGTTGTGTATGATAGACACGTTCCTTTAATTTGGTAGAACCCATTAATCCGTTGGGTTCAGGCAATGTCCGTTAAGTGCCTTACCCAAGGACACAACCGACAAGCTAGCGACCAGTTTCAAATCTGCAACCTTTCGGAATTAGCGGAGGTGAATGTCTTATATCTAGGTATTAAAATATCAAGCAGTGAGTCGTACCTGTTTCAATGAATTCACTTGATCCCGTAGCTCATAAACAGTGTCAACCAGGCTTCTGACATGGAATTCATAATTGTTAGCATTTATGATAGAATAGGATATTCATGTTTATCCCTGTGAATGGAAAAACCAATGGAGTTAACACATGGGCAATCGTTAGATCACCTCACGCCCACCGTAGGGTTACCGGAGCTATTGCAGTGTGTTATGTATGATTCACATGTTCCTTCAATTTAGTAAAACTCATTAATTTGCTGGGTTCATGCAATGTCCATTAAGTGCCTTGCCCAAGGACAGTGACTGCCCAAGGACACAACTGACTAGCTAGCGACCAGTTTCTAAAACACCTCGGCTTAAATGCGACACACTTAACACCACACTAACCGGTCGGACTGATCAAAATACTAAGTATAAAAATACAATGTATAATCAGGCGTTTTAAACCATTGAAAATATTGTTTGAATGGTTGGGTTTTGGAGGAAAGGTTGATTTTGGCATCCGATGTTATCTTAGTCGGTTGTTTCCATAAACAAGGCATTTTATGGATATTAACTAAACCAATTAATGGGTTGTAATAAAGAATAGTAATGTCTTAATTATATACCAACACGCTGCAGTAGCTATGGTAACCCAGCGGCTGCATTTCTTTTTTTAATTTCTCCTAAGCAATATTTTAAGTCTTTTTGTGTTCAAACTATGTCATTAATGTGAATTCATTATTCAAAAAAAATTATTATTATTTGTTATAATTTGAACAAAAACACCTTCCAAAATCTTGTTATAATTTAAACAAAAAAACACTACTTACTTCTCTTCAATAAGAGCGTCATTTTCAGGGTTTTCCACTATTATCTTCTCTTCCAATATTGAGGTATGTCTGCTTCTGCCCTGTGCATTGGTGATGAATGCTGGAAAATCGGTTGAAGGTTGGTGGTTTGTTAACATTGGCTTAAATGGGAGAGATATACAACAGGGCCAAATATCTGTTCTATATAAAATGACCAACAGTATAAAATAAACAAATACAAAATCACTGGTACTTGTAAAAAGAACTCATACTTACAACCCCGTTTTTTTGTCCATTGGAGATTAAAAGGACAAATTCAAACCCAAGTAATAATCGCGTGTTTACTCTCGTGATGTTGTGCGAGTAAGAATTTACTCTTGCAATCAAAATCATAATGCCAGATTGATAAAATACCACACTTACTTATTTTATCAATCTGGCATTATGATTTTGATGTTACGTCATACAAAATACAGTTGCGAGCCATGTTTACTCCCATTACTCGTGTGACACACGCAAGTCCTACTCGCCCGGAATTTGATGGATTTTTGGCCCTGACACAGTTTTTCGGCTATTAGACACTTCACTAATATAATAACAAATGTATATAGCTTGTCTCTGTATTTTTAACATTATTAACATTTTTTGTATGCAATCTGCAAAGTGAGTTAGTTCCTAATAGTAAAAAAAGGTTGCAAAGCACTGATCTATAACAACACACCATTGGCCTTTGGTTAAATTACTTTTCAAATATTTAAATCCCCTTTTCAATCATAAATACCTTTTAATAAAGATCACAATGCTATTGGATTCCTATATATTAATTGTACCGTGATAAACGTAAACTACTTTCGCCCTAAGCTTGATTGTTTCCCACGCTTCGCTCCACATTGATTAGGCCTACTTCAAACCTGTTCCCAACTCCTCTAAACTAGTGCGTTGTAACGTTCAGTGTAGCATTGTGTATATTGTCAGTATACTTGTGTAAATTAACTTGTGAATTATATTATCTAGATTCGTAGTTAAATAAAGCCTACAATGAGTACTCACTAAATGTACGATAGGTCACAACATGTACAATTCTATAATGTGCAAAACTAAAACAGAAACAAAATACAAAACTAGAATGTCTGTAAAACGTATTCACTAGGGACTGTCTCTGCTTTCCATTACATATATCGCCAGAATATCAAATTTCCGGGATTTTAAAGTAAGCCAAGAGTATTAAATTTCACCATATTTAAGAATGAAATATTAATCGTTATTTATTAGCGATACGATAGAATTCATATGTCTATAATGAACTGGTGATTGCTCAAAGCGGAAATAAATACAAGTGGAGTTACTGGTTCATATCTTACACTGTACGTGATTGTAATTAATTTCTGACAATTTAGCCCATGATGTAATAGTGAATTGTGTTGTGTACAAACCAATAATATAATTAGAGAAACATGACAAACAACAATTAGGAGATATTGCTGTGTGTTTGTGTTTATTTAAAGCTAAACAATTAAGAATATCTAATATTAGGAACAAAACACCAATAGGTGTTTTGCAAGCATTTTTAACATAACCAGCATGTTTTGTGTGCAGTTATTTATATGAGATAACTTTGCAGCTAAAAAAAGTTTTATGAGATATAGTAGTCTATTTTGCTTACAAGCCCTTTCTGTATTTACACAGAAAATATCCTAAATACTTTCAATATGTAGTACCAGCTATGTACACAAAAAAGTAACTACGCATAATTTTTATCTTTACATAGTGGTTGGTTTTATTTGAATTCGTAATATTCTAAATACCATCAATAAAACCAATGTAGCACTTGCTTAATGAGCAAAAACTACCTTTTATTAGGTCTCAATTTAAACGTTAACCTATAAAGCAGAAGTTCTTGCATATGTACCTTTACTGTTAGCCATATTCTTGATTAAGTTCATTCTTTCTTTGGTAACAACCTACTGAGGCAACAAACTGCCGTGGCTCACAAAATAGCCTATATTTATAATTAGCCTATAAATCAGTAGTTCTTACATATGTACCTCTACTGTTGGCCATATTCTTTGGTAACAACCTACTAAGGTTGCAATAAACTGTCGAGGCTCACAAACTACCGCTTCACTCTCACAGTCAGTCCCTCAAGGCAGTTTCTTTCCTGGCGCTTGTTTAACAGGAAGTGATTCTTACTACGTAGCATAGAATGACAACTGAACCACCATGCTGCAGACAATACAAGGAGGGAAATGAGAGGAGAAAAGGAAGTTTGGAGTTTGAGCTGGGATGGTGTTTAGGTTGGTGCTTGGGGTGAGATTTTGGATAAAGCTTTGGTGAGTTGTTTCCCTATTTTGGTGAAGAGTTTTTTGTATTAGTGTGTTGTTTCCCTATTTTGGTGTGCAATTTTTTGTTATTAGTGAGTTGTTTCCTTATTTTGGTTTATTTTCCTTACAACTCTTCTGTACTGATTAATGCATGCTGACTAATTGTGGCAACATTTCAACACGATACTTGATAATGTTTTTAACTGACATGCCTCATTTGGGAAATAGCTTGGAGAGAAGTAGATCAGAAGCAAGGGAAAGCAGGTCGTGTATCAAGATCTACATTGGGAGATCATGATACCAAAGACTTAGCAATATATTTTCTTCTGTTAGATCGTATCTATTATATTACTTGCACATGTTTCAGGAACATAGTAAAACCTTATAATAAAGCACTATCTACTCCAGACATGGGCAAACTACGGCCCACAGGACAAATTTGGTCCACCGGGTTTTTTATTCCGGCCCGCTGGATGTTACCGACATGTTGCAAGACTAAATAGCGAAGTCACAACTAAATTATGAAGTCACAGCTGTATTTGTTTGTCGCTTTGTGCAACAGTGCTTTCTGGTTTTACCCAGTAATGTACCGTATTTCTTAAGTTTAATGTTTTTCATCAACAGTAAGTATGTGTGAGTGGCGGCTTGATCACTTGGCCCGCCAGTGTAGGATTGAAATAATTTTGACCCTGATTCTGTTTTGTTTTTGGACCCCGATTCGAATAATTTGCACCCTAATGGACCTGATTGGAATAATTTTGGACCCTGATTCAAAAAGTGTGCCCATCCCTAATCTACATTGAGGCTAAGTGAGCCGTGCTTGTACCTAACATAAATACAGAAGTGTCTACACTAAAAAAATGTCCCCACTTTTATGACAGAACATGTCACAGTGGTAACAAACAAAACCAAAGTTTTTGCAAAGTGTATATGTTTTCTATGTTCATTGCAGCAAAGGTGAAGCAAGGAAAATGCTTTCAACACAAAAATTACAGGATAAGCCAGGCGTTGGCTAAGTAAGTAACCCTTGTAACCAATTGTATGTTCAGTTGCCAAAACATATCTTAGAGAATACTTTAATTTAGTTTTGTTATTTTGATAAATAGTTGGGATATCTGTGACATGCATCACATGTGCAAATTTTAATGCATAAGATACAAGATACCACTGGAAGTGGGCAAAACAGATAGAAAATTTATGAAAAATGGGCAAACCAGATAGAAAATTTTCAGTATGCACTGTAACCCGTGTTACCAATCGTATGTTAACACATTGCCGAAACATATCTCAGTGAAAACTTTAATTTAGTTTTGTCATTTTGTTAAACAATTATTGGGATATCTGTGGTTTATGTAGAGCCTTGTATAAATAGGACAAACAAAATTAGTTAGTGAAAAACATGCGTTTTATGTAAAAAATACATTGCATCAGACATGGTATAATGCATTACTGTAGGTTATAAAAACATAATGAAGAAAAAAAGTAAAGCCGATACAGAAGAAGGACATCATATAAAGCTGGTACTGGTCTGCGGATTAGTTGGTACGGGCTGCACCAGCCGTTTATTAAACTATTTTTTATTTTTATTTTTGTTTTTAATAGTTTTTACACTTTATTGTTTTTCAAATTACTAAAAAAATCTTGTTTTAAGTCTACTTGTGACATTACAAAGTGGCTTATTAGCACATTTTTTTACAAGGCTTTGTGTGCAAACAATCATCTTACTGGGCCGCACTTATTATTTTTTGGGGGGGAGGTGTTAAGCCAAAAAAAGGCAAATTGTGCGCTAAGCGCGAGTTCGTGGTCTTAGACCGAAACCCCTACGTGCAATGTGGAAATTAGTCCACTCTAAAAAATTTGGGGACCACTGGTGTACAAAATATTTAAGTTTAAACTTGGGTGTGTGGATCCATTTCGACTTTATTTCAGCAATCTTTACCGCTCCAAAGCAGTAAAAAGTTTGAGGACCACTGATATAAAGCACTATAAAATACAAAGCAAATAATAAAGTTAAACTCACAGTGTACATTGTTTCTGGCAAGTGTGGGTGTGCAGTAAGCGTCCAACACTAGAAGGATTTCTCTCTCGTCTTCTATTCGACCTGGAACATAAGATGGTTCAACACGCGATGGTAAAGGATGGTTCAACACGCGATGGTAAAGGATGGTTCAACACGCGATGGTAAAGGATGGTTCAACACATGGTGGTAAAGGATGGTTCAACACATGGTGGTAAAGGATGGTTCAACACATGATGGTAAAGGATGGTTCAACACATGATGGTAAAGGATGGTTCAACACGCGATGGTAAAGGATGGTTCAACACGCGATGGTAAAGAATGGTTCAACACATGATGGTAAAAAAGCGTGTTTTACCTTTTTTTACTTAAAACAAAAGTTACCTTTATCAGGCTGGACAGGGGGAGGGGCATTCTCTTCCTGCTCGCTTTGTTTTCGCTCTGCTTTCCGATCCTTTTTCTTTTTTCTCATCAATTTCGGACTTCTGCTTCTCTCCTTTAAAGCACGGTTCGATTAAGTTTTGTAGACAAATAGCATTTTACATTTCAATATCGCACAGTTAGTTGTTACACAGCTTTCAATTTATCTCTTCCATATTTTAGAAGTTTTTTTAATTGTGCAATTAGACATTTCTCATCGCCTGCCCCCTCACCACCTACAACACTTCACCCACAAAAAACAAAGGTTTCTAACATTTAACAATAACACCTTGCAATTACGCATTGTTTTTCCTTGTTGATTTTATTTTAACTTTAGAATTTTTTTATTCCTCTTGTTAATTTTTTTGTACGACTCAAACATACACCACGCCCCCCTGGTACCCCCACCCCCAACACTTCCCCCACACAACACTTACCACGACAAGATGTTCCTTCCCGTTTGAAACCGTCACGTTCCTCCAAGGTGCTGATGGTCGGAGACACATTTGGCACCAAGTCTTCTCAGAGGACGAATTGCTCATTGGGTCTGGAAGTTTTGCACCGTTTATATTGAAGGCTCTACCCTCACATACACAAATCTACCCCCCCAAATATCCAAATCTATCCTCACATAAACAAATGTATCCTCGCATGGGTTCAATAAGGCCCAATTGTCCCAGGACGAAAAAGGGGCACAAATTATCCAGAGGGTACAATATAAGGTCACAAATTATCCAGAGGGTACAATATAGTGGTCACAAATTATCCAGAGGGTACAATATGGGGGTCACAAATTATCCAGAGGGTACAATATAGGGGTCACAAATTATCCAGAGGGTACAATATAGGGGTCACAAATTATCCAGAGGGTACAATATGGGGTCACAAATTATCCAGAGGGTACAATATAAGGGTCACAAATTATCCAGAGGGTACAATATAGGGGCACAAATTATCAAGAGGGTACAATATAAGGGTCACAAATTGTCCAGAGGGTACAATATAGGGGTCACAAATTATCCAGAGGGTACAATATAGGGGTCACAAATTATCCAGAGGGTACAATATAGTGGTCACAAATTATCCAGAGGGTACAATATAGGGGCACAAATTATCCAGAGGGTACAATATAGGGGCACAAATTATCCAGAGGGTACAATATAGGGGCACAAATTATCAAGAGGGTACAATATAGGGTCACAAATTACCCAGAGGGTACAATATAGGGGTCACAAATTATCCAGAGGGTACAATATGGGGTCACAAATTATCCAGAGGGTACAATATAAGGGTCACAAATTATCCAGAGGGTACAATATAGGGTCACAAATTATCAAGAGGGTACAATATAGGGGCACAAATTATCAAGAGGGTACAATATAGGGGTCACAAATTATCCAGAGGGTACAATAGTAGGGGCACAAATTATCAAGAGGGTACAATATAGGGGTCACAAATTATCCAGAGGGTACAATATAGGGGTCACAAATTATCCAGAGGGAACAATATAGGGGGCACACATTATCCAGAGGGTACAATATAAGGGTCACTAAATTATCCAGAGGGTACAATATAAGGGTCATAAATTATCCAGAGGGTACAATACAGGGGTCACAAATTATCCAGAGGGTACAATATAGGGGTCACAAATTATCCAGAGGGTACAATATAGGGGCACAAATTATCAAGAGGGTACAATATAGGGGTCACAAATTATCCAGAGGGTACAATATAGGGGCACAAATTATCAAGAGGGTACAATATAGGGGTCACAAATTATCCAGAGGGTACAATATAGGGGCACAAATTATCAAGAGGGTACAATATAGGGGTCACAAATTATCCAGAGGGTACAATATAGGGGCACAAATTATCAAGAGGGTACAATATAGGGGTCACAAATTATCCAGAGGGTACAATATAGGGGCACAAATTATCAAGAGGGTACAATATAGGGGTCACAAATTATCCAGAGGGTACAATATAAAGTCACAAATTAACCAGAGGGTACAATATGGGGGTCACAAATTATCCAGAGGGTACAATATAGGGGTCACAAATTATCCAGAGGGAACAATATAGGGGGTCACAAATTATCAGAGGGTACAATATAGAGTCACAAATTACCCAGAGGGTACAATATAAGGTCACAAATTATCCAGAGGGTACAATATAGGGGTCACAAATTATCCAGAGGGTACAATATAGGGGTCACAAATTATCCAGATGGTACAATATAGGGTCACAAAGAAACCTCTTGGGGCACATACCTGCAGAGTGAGGGAAGGGGGGTGGGGATACAGTGGGTGAGATGTGCTGGATGAGTTCCATCTGACGGTTTACCCCAGGTCGGGGTTGAAGGATACCTGGGGAGGATCTTGAACCAAGTGGAACCGCATGCTGTGAGATATATAATGGTTGGTGGTTGGGGTTACATATGGGGGTGGGGGGGTGGGAGGATAACCAATGTATGTGGGGGTTTATTTATGGGAGTGGGGGTGTTTTTTAGTGGTGGAGGGTTATGTATGGGTGCGGGGGGTAACCCATGGATATAGGGATTTATTTATGGGGGTGGGGGGTTATTTATGGGTGCGGGGGGTAACCCATGGATATAGGGATTTATTTATGGGGTGGAGGGTTATTTATGGGTACGGGGGGTAACCCATGGACATAGGGATTTATTTATGGGGGTGGGGGTTAATCATTGGTGAAGAGGTTACTCATACTATTGTTTTCTAATTACAGAGAAATTTAAAAATAACCTGATCAATTAATTTTTTCTGACCAGTTCACAATTATCAGAATCTACCTACATGCATAACTTGCAAAAAGCTACCAAATAAACATGGGGGGTTAGAGTACAAATAAATGTGTGGGTTAGACCACAAATAAACATAGCTTTACAAAATCTTTAAGCTAATTCAAGATATTTTTCTTACCTTGGGTGGGGGAGGGATTTGTGCGACGGGGGCTTGCTTTACTATGGGTTTCGCTGTTGTAAGTGGGGCCACTGGGGCTAGCGATACTCTTCTGTATTTCTCACATTGATTTTCAAGCGTTTGGACCCATCTACGCTGTTCTATCGCCGATTTTGTGATCACTACAATCCTTTCTATCAGGTTCCCTGGAAGATGCATTAAATAAGCACAAGAAATCACCGGTTAGCATATTATCTATTTTTTATCACATGTATTGGTTTATTAGTAACAAAGTAACAAAAAAAAATCTTTTTTTTATTCTTTAAGGTAAAAACTTTGCTATCGTAGCTCATTATAATCTTTGGTATTTTTCTTAACCTATTAAAGTTAAAACATTGCTATTTTACTAAATGTTAGGGGTGTGATCGTGGCTGCTGCTTATAGTCACAGCAGTTTTTCTGATCATTTTGGATTGGCTCGCAAGCTGTCACTCTTTTGTGAAATGGCCTGTAAGTCAAGTTGGACTACGCTGGGTTAAACAATGCTTAACTCTTTCCCTCCCAACTCGCCATATATCGCGAGTTGGTGGTAAAACATGGCATCCCGACTGTACATAAATGGGTGCAAATCTAAAAAACGATTTCTCCGCAATGCGTAATGGTAGAGACCTCAGCTATGGCTCATTCGATCAAGGAAACCCTATATTTTATTCTCTGTGATTATCGTGGAGAAATAATAAAAATGCGAGGAGTGATAGCCTTTCTTTTTCAAGGCTTCGCCTCTTATTTCTATCGATTTTACACGAATTTACACGTGACTAACTCAGCCAATAGGAGTCGTGTTAACTTGCAGAGAAGCTCTTTTTGTCAAGCAAGTCTTTCTTTACATTCTCTGTGAATTTCGTGCCGTTGAGATAAAAAGGAGAGCGTTGGTGACGTTTTCGCAGCAGGCGGTTATGCTTCGTGTTCACCAAAGCATGAATCCAGCTGGGCCTGCTGAGCGCACGATAAAGAAAAAGGCGGCGAGACTAGCTAGTTCGGTGTGCCCTGCTTTGAAGAATATTGGATATAGTATTTGCGTTTGTTTGGTTTTGTATGCCCTTTTTACACTTCCTTCACTGTTCTTTTTTATACTTTTATACTATTTTAGTTCTCCAAAACTAAAAACTTCAATGCGTTTTGGTTCAAGTTTTCATCATATTTTTCAAAGTCGAGCAGAATTTTCTTTGCATAAAAGTGGTGTTCACTAAAGTTTACATAATATATTCTTTATTAGAGGTAGATTTTAGATGTGCAGCTTGTTTAAAAGAGGGATAAATTATTTTTCCAACCATACTAAATATTAAATCATAGCATAAACTTTAGAAAAACTGTGCTAATTTGAAAATGACTAAAAATTGTAAAAAACACTGCGGGACAGCATGTTTGAATTAATGCATTTGGCCGGGAGTGAAAGAGTTAAATAGCATTAACAACTTCTAACCAGACTGTGGGCATGAATTAATCTGACGATACCCACAACCTAACCCCCATGACTTAAACATGCACATATATAATTTTCCTAAAAGTTATAATAAAGAATTTATAACTTTTTGTTAACTTAAGATTTACTACCAGATTCACTGCTTGATTTAAGTTAGAGGTTTTTCTTATCCAATATTAAGTAAAGCAGCACATTTTTAAATTTTATAAGTTCAAAAAATACTTTAATGATCTACTATAGCAATTTTTTTATCTTGATGAATAAGAAAAAGATTTTTTGTTACTTTGTCACTTAGATATCAACAGATGTGATAAAAAGTTAGTAAATGTCCAAAAGATTAGTCTGGTGGTTTAGTATGTCGTCTTTCAGTCGAAGGGTTGAAGGTATGAAACTGGTCGCTAGCTAGTCAGTTGTGTCCTTGGTCAAGGCACTTAACAGACATTACCTGAATCGTGCAGATCAATGGGTTCTGCTTAAGTAAAGGAACATGTTAATCATACACAACACATTGCAAAAGCTCCGGTAACCCGACGGTGGACGCAAGGTGATCTAACGATTGCTTGGTGTCAATCCCCTTGGTTTTCCCATTCACCTGGATAAACATATCCCATACACAACACATTGCAATAGGTCTGGTAACCCGAAGGATAAATATCCTATCCTTCTATCCTAAATCTGCTCACCAGTGATTTCGAATGCATGTTGGTAGAATGAGCAATCGTCGAGTTTTTTAGCTTGAAGTGCCGTCAGTGGGAGTTTCCCTTCATAGCGGAAACCGCTGAGTCGTGGTGACGCTGATAATATAAGCAGCGCGCTTGAAAATAGCAAAAGATGTCGCTCTTTCTTTTCCTGGGAAAGACAATGCCGATTGAAGTCATTTGTGTAGGATTGGGGTTTTATTATTTACTGCTAACTATGTACGCTTTAAATGAGTTGATGTTGGCATTTGGCATTACTTCAGGGCCAAAAATCCATCATATTTTGGGCAAGTAAGAATTCACTCACGTGTGGAAGCTCATACAGTAACGTGAGTAAACATGGCTCGCAACTGTGGTTTGTATGACGTAACAACTGTTTAAATCTGGTATTATAACAATCTCACATTATGATGCTGATGAGTATTATAGACTCCAGTATTCTGACGCGCCGTGTGTATAATAAAAACAATATACGCCAGTTGAATAGAATACATTCGCAGTAAATGTTATTTAGTTTTTTTATATACAAGAGTAAATTACTACTCGCACTCGAGTAAAATTAATACTCAAGTAATACAGTATTACTCGCGCAGATTTTTTGGCCCTGTATTTCATAACGGTTTGTGGCCAAATGGTAAGCGCAACCGATTCATATACCAAATACTGTGTAAAAATCAGTTTTAGCGATTAGGATTCAAAACTAAACCCGGTAATAAAGTCACTTCATATAAGGAAAGCTGGCAGGGCTTGGGACCTAACATATGGTTAGTGGAAACATCATTCATGGAGATATGGTTAGCATTATTCACAAAATTAAAGCGAAGAAAACAAATAAAAATCCACTCACGTCATTTCCGATCAGACAAGTGGCAGATGAAAGGAAGAGAACTTGACCGAGTTGGCTGAGCGATTCACCCTCCCAGCCTTGTATTGTGCTGTTTAGTATGTGCTGCTCTGTTTCCTTGCGCTTCCGTGTGTCCTGGCAGATGATCTGCAATGTAGAATGGTGGGAGTCTAATAGACTGAAGTCTAAGGGCAAATATGCTGTCCGCTTGGAGAGTGTGGTCTATATTTAGCCAAAAGGTTGCGTGTGCGAAACTGGTCGCTAGCTGGTCAGTTGTGTCCTTGGG
This sequence comes from Ciona savignyi, assembly GCA_000149265.1. Lineage (NCBI taxonomy): Eukaryota > Metazoa > Chordata > Ascidiacea > Phlebobranchia > Cionidae > Ciona > Ciona savignyi. The sequence goes on from CH003255.1 coordinate 409,570, forward strand.
CAAGGCACTTAATGGTCATCAACTGAACCCAGCGGATTAATGGGTTCTACTAAATTGAAGGAACATGTGAATCATACACAACACAATGCAATAGCTCTGGTAACCCGACGATGGGCGCGAGGTGATCTGACGATTGCCTGTGTGGAAACCCCTTTGGTTTTCCCATTTACGGGGATAAACATGAATATCCTACCCTATCCTATATGCATCAAGTGCTAACTTAGTGCGTTAATTTAATGGACACACTATTGTTTTAGTCCTAAACCCTGCATTTGACATCAGGTTATAGGTTAAACAGTGGTAATTTCCAACCTTAACTAGTTTATGATCAAATATAAACGTCTATACGTAATCTTAAATGTGTGTCAAGCAAAAAATGTAAACTTAATAGTATAATGTTCTTTTTTACCAACTGGGTGCATAAAAGTGTATTAACCACTGTTAAATGATGCTTGGCCAGTTATGTTCAAGACACATTTAAAATAAATGTATGGTCAAAGGAGTTTTATTTGTGAAGATAGGGTGCGAACTGCACCCCTGGCACCCTTTAACTTTATGCCTACTTAATTAGTTAACCAACTTACTGATATTTTTTCATACTGAAGTAAGGCAGCAGCTAAGTGAGGCTTGTCTGGGTGCTTGTCCTGCAAATAATATACACATGTTGAGCTATGATAGTTTGTTGATTTTGTACATACCAAATTAGGGGTAATTTAACTAAAATATATTGTGAAGTTATAAATAAAATATTCCAATCTGTTAGAAAAGAAAATTTACAAATATTTTCGTGACGTTTCAAAAGTATGTTAGCTTGGGTGGTGTGCTAATTTCTGTACAGCGCACATAGCGCCATTTTGACTAAAATATCGAGACATTCAAAAGAAATTAAATTGCCTTAAAGAAGAAGCAAAAAGTATGCTAGTTTCACATACTTGTTAGACTTTAAATAGACCGTTACGCGATTAATGAGCTCTACGTGAGTCAACAGTTGACTGACCATTTCAATTGGTCAGATATTGTCAATCAAGATATTGTCAATACGAAACAATAGACGTCAAAATTAATCAAAGTTTTCCCAGAAGAATTAATAATGCATGGAACCATGTAATACTCTAATGGATCTGAACACTAAAAACGATGTTTTGGGATTAAAATATAAAAGTCATTTAAATACGTTCGAATCGTTGTCATTTAGTTAACCATGATAGTATTATACTTATATAGCTCCATTTTTATTGCTAAATAGTACTTACATGTACTGAACATGGCAGAATAAAACAAACTCTAGTATTAAATCCAAAATAGTGAAAAGGCGCTAAAAGATAAGATCAAAAAATTAAGTCAGATTAGTAAGGAAAAAAGTGACGTTAAAAAACTTTAAGATTAAGAAAACTTCGTGGATTTAAGCAAACCAAGCTTTATTAACTATTGTTCATTAATAACTAAGAAAGAAAAGTAGAATATGTAGTAACTCACTATAATGTTAAAAAGTGTAAGAAAAATTAATGGGGTTAGGCAAACCAAGCTTTATTAACTATTTTGTTCATTAATAACTAAGAAACAAAAGTGAAATATATAAATAACTCCTTATACATATTAAAAATTGTAAGGAAAATTTATGGAGTTAGGCAAACCAAGCTTCCCAATTATTCTTCAGCAACAGTTAAGAAAGGAGGGTAGAAAGTAGTAACTTACTATAATATGGCGATGTAGTTCTCTAAGGATATTCGGGTACTGCTCCAGTCTTTTGAATGGCTTGCTTAGTCCACCAGTAATGTAAAGCACACCAGGTCCAGAGGGATTCTTGCTCTCCATGTATCTTTATTATGAGGGGAGATAAACAACTTATTCAGTATTCAGTGAGTCAGTCAATTGAATCTAAACACGCCAGCAGGAAATGCTTTAAAATAAGCAACGGCCCACTTGTAAATTGCGGATTGATTTGTTAATAAATACTATGCATTGCCTACATCCCATACATACAACTTATGAACTATTTCATAAGGTATAACATCTAACACATTTAAATTACAAAGTGGAGAAATTAAAGGACCATTTTTTTAAATATACCTATTTATTCCGATCACAAAACTTTTGTTTTTAGTTTTACCACAATATTATCACTCATCAGTATGAAGAATAAATACAATGTACCACTACTTATAAAATGGCACTCTCACATAGATGCGGTTATAAAAAAAGCAATTAACAAACTACAAATGCACTGGTACAACAGGCTATCAAATTACAAATGTACTGGTACAATATCAAACTACAAATGTACTGGTAAAATAACGAACTACAAATGTACTGGTACAATATCAAACTACAAATGTACTGGTACAATAACAACTGCACATGCACTGGTACATGCTCCTCACCTTTGTAAAGCTTCTTTGTGATTATGAATCACTTGGACAGCTGAAGGGTGGTTGGCCACAATACTCATCATACAACGGATCGACTTTATCGCCATATTTTTCAAAACATTGTCCAACATTTTGCTGGATGCAAGGCAGCCTAAATGAAAGAAAAGAGTTGCAGAAAAATTCATTGGATTAGGATAGAATAGGATATTCGTGTTTATCCACGTGAATGGGAAAACCAAGGGGGCAATGTCAGATCACATCGCGCCCACCGTCGGGTAACCGGAGCTATTGCAGTGTGTTGCGTATAATTTCGATTGAAAGGCAATGCACTTAACCGCCAGACTAACCGGTCGGACAGAATAGGCATAAAACTTGTTTTTTTGTTAGAGGTGCAAAAGTACACCCTTAAGGTAAAATATTTATATTAACTATATTATTTTTTTTAAATCTTCTACCTAGTTAACTATATCAAAATAATTTTAGTTTACATTTTAGGGATGGTACAAACGTCCATTCTGAAATTGAAATAAGGAAATGATTTGAAATTTTTTTGGATTCTAGCTTTCGAAAATGAAGTACTCAGAGTGGAAAAAGAGATCTGAAACATAATTTTGACCCAAATGTAGAAAAGCAGATATCTTTTTACAAATCAGGAATATTACAATTATTTTACCAAATATACATGCAATATTATTTTTCCAAAATCTATTAAAATGAAAATGTCTTTTGGTTGCTCTTTAAGTAAATTTTAGATGGGTTCGAAATTTGAAAGTTTTGAATTTATAATTATTACAGAATCTAAACTGATTTGGATATAGGCGTAGTTTGACACCTAACTTTATGTCTCAGTGAAGTACTGATAGAAATACATTTAATTAAAAAGATTGAATGCTTATTCAGAATAAATTACAGGAGTTAATGACAAATATTTAGGGGATTTACTGAAAAATAAAAATATTAAATTCAATTCTGGTTTGCAGATATAAATTTTAATAATTTTTATTCAAACCAAATTAATTCTATACTGTAGTAAGAACGTGCATCTAACTACTAACAGCCGGACATGCAAATTACAATACGAGTATGTGTAGGTTGTATCACAATTTTAGTTTATAGTCTCCAGGATACTACAGATGAAGTCAAGAGTTATAAATAACAAAAATTAGCATCTAACAGTTCATTTACACCAGGAGTGGGCAACTTCTCTAGTCGGCGGACCAAATGTGGGAAAATGAAGTTCTTGGTGGGCCGGATTATTACATATATATTATACAATATCTTAGGTACAGGGTATGGTTAGATACAGTCTGCGGGCAGGTAAAAATCCCTTCGCGGGGCGGATCCAGCCTGCGGGTGTGGCCATGTCTGATTTACACACTAACAATCTAGTACGTCCTACGACCTGAACATTTGTTGCTTAGATATACTTAGTATGTTGTCCACACCAATTGATAAGTCTACTGTAGTTCTGATTTGTGTAAATTACCAACCCACTATTACTTGGTATGTTTTCTTGTGAGTTGGTATTTACATCAAAAGACTAAAAAAACTCCTTTCCTGGGTTTTAGTGTCGTTTTCTTGTGAGTTTATATTTACACCAAAAGACTAGTTTGTTTCGTTAAGATCAAACCCAGGCACATAAGTTGGTTTTTTTTGTTAATGCAGTTGACAGGTTTTAATCACAACAAAACGGTTTTAATAATAACACTATGAACAATCATACACAAAACACTGCAATAGCTCTTGCTAGTTAATATTTACACTAATGTACTAGGGATGTTAGTATTCATTTAAGCCTTACTTTGAACATTCTTCAATTTCCCTAACAAACTTGGTTTGACATTCGAATATTTTCTCAAGATTTCCAACGAGGGTAGAAGCTGGGGCTTTCGGCAGGTATTCTGTACCACTAGGTTGTGCAAGAGGGCGGAGATAGTTGGTGAGTAGGTTCTGGATCTCTTTCACGTGAGCCCATTCAGTTTCAAGGAAGTTTTGCAACACCTGTCAATGCATGAGAAATTGTATTGCAACACATGACGGACATTGCCTGAACCCAGTAGTTTGATGGGTTTGACCAAAATAAGGCAACATCTGAACCAAACACAACACACTGCAATAGCTCCGGTAACCCGACGGTGGGCGCGAGGTGATCTGACGATTGCTCGTGTGTTAACCCCACTTGGTTTTTCCATTCACAGGAATAAACATGAATATCCTATCCTGTTCTATCTTAACTAAACTGAATTAAAAACAACACATTGAATAAACTGTGATTGCGCATAATTATTAAATGTATTTTCACAGGGATGCAACTGACAAGAGTTCTAACCCACAAAGACACACAATTTCAATCCACACAAGGTTTTAACCAACACAAAATTTCAACCAACACAATTTCAATCCACACAAGGTTTTAACCAACACAAAATTTCAACCAACACAAATTCAAACCTCATAGGTTTAAACCCTATAACATTGATGTGGTTGAATACTATGGCCACTATTGAATGTATATGAGGTCTAACAAATTGTTCTGGCACACCACACTATCAGCTGTAAGCATGAGATATAGATCTATACCAGACTTGTGTGGGAAGCATGTGACCTTGGGGTTGGGGTTTAACGTAATGGAAATTTTGCAGGAAATATATATAAAACACAGTCACCGTTATACAACACATTGTAATATGGTCCAGAACTTAACTGTGAGTAATTTCTGAAGAAAGCCAATGTTTTTCCACATTAGGAAAAAAGTGTTAGCTGGGGTTATTACACATTATGCAGTCCTCGAAATTCGCCACGGCAAAAGGCAATTGCCGTGGGGTTTGCCGTGGACTTTTGCCAAATTAACAAAAGTCCACGGCAAAAAAAATGCCGTGGGTTTTTTTTGATCAATTAATAATTGTTTTTTCTTTAGATCACTTACTAATTGCAAAAAAACTGTCAAAATATAAATAAAATAGTTTCAAAGCGCACGGCGGCAGTTTTATTAAGTTTTTATGAAATTACAACGTTCAAACACAAAACTCGAAACTTAAAATTCAATTACGCTAGCAGCGAGCTGTCAATCAAATCTCCGAGAGACTACGTCCCTTGATCGTTGCACGCCGATTTGCTGAGTTGACAATTCGGCAAATTTAATTAGATAAATATATGGAGCGTGCTGTGTCTGGCAATCGCATGTATTTCCTCATTTGGTATTATTGTATTTTTTTCTTTTAAACTGTAGTCCTCTATTATTTTGGAATTATTATCCAGTCCAAACTAGATAGATGCTTCCTACTATTCTAAAATTGACGTTGGATTTAGGATTTGTAGTTTTTTGGAGCTATTGCAATGTGTTGTATTTTCATATAATAGAAATACAGAGATTACAAATTAAACAATAGGTATCGGACAGACCGCAAAATAACGGTCGGTCATCGGTCATTTGACCGGCACTTGAGCTATCGTGACCGGCGCTTTATACCTTCCATCGGTCATGTTGACCGGCGCTGACAATTACCTCGCATAACACGCGCATTAATAGTTTTCAGAGACGGCGGTTCCTGCTTTGTAGTATATCTTTTATTATTATTATTTACTAAAGATTATCCTTTAAAATCACGTTTATAGTTTCACAGACGCTTTGTTACATCAGACAATCAACGTGTGAATGGTCTTTATTAAGATAAAATTTACCGATCTAAACGTGAATAATGGGAGAAGTTTACTATACAGAACTTGTTCCGCACAAAATATACATTTAAAACAAGAACGAAATTAGGCTTATTGCCGCAGAGCAATGATGTTTGTTACCACGTCCAATAATAAAACACGAAGAGCGTAATAGATAAAGCTTGCATTTAAAAGCGCCGATTAATCAGATTTCACCGCGGACGCGTGGTAAGGTATTAGTGTTGGGTCTACCGCCTAGTACCGCGTATTTAAATAGACGTTGACGTTTAGGCGCATCCCCAAGCAAATGTTAAATCGAAAATTACAACGGCGTGACGTCATGTATACTCGACAATTACGACGGTTTGAAATAATGCCCGTTTGACCGGCGCTTTTTTAATTTGACCGGCGCTGTTTGTTTGTTGCAGGTCTTATGACAGGCACCTTTAAATAATTATTTTGCGGTCGGGGTATCCGTTAAGTGTTTTTGACATGTGCCTTAGCTTACAGACTAATATTGCGCAATTGGCTCTTGTCCAAACGCACTTTAAGCGCGGCGTAGCCCTAATTAGAATAAACTTACCTCCGGATTTTGCGATTATTTAGTACCCGTTATATATCCACGGCATTTTGCCGTGGGCTTTTAGGTTTATACGATTTCCCACGGCATTTTTTTTGCCGTGGACTCCGCAAACGAATTTCGAGGACTGCATTATGTATGTCTGGCCAAATCTGTTATTAAAGCTGGTAACATTTTAGCTGAAAGGTTATCGAACAAAAAATAGTTACTAAGTCAGACAATGGCAAAGACTAAACCCAGAAAAAACTGACATTTTCCAATTTATAGAAATTAAACATAAATAACATAAACTGAGTTCAAACTTTAGGAAAAAATTAAAAACAAAAACTAGCAAAATCATCTTGGACAATAACACAAAAAAAATAAAGCATTTTACCTGCTGATAAAATGCTTCTTTTGTTTCTTGCGCTTTTATGGCTTCTTCTTTTTTTAAAGTTGGTTTCTGAGCGACCACTGGGCTGGCAGATCGTTCCCCTGAATATAAAATTCACAAAGTTCATGAAACTGAAGATTTTATAAAACAGTAAAAAATATTTAATCAATGTCAGCAACTTTTCTTTGTTTAGTACCGGGATATAAAAATGATAAAACAAAACGACTGCCTCCTTAAAGTTGAATAAAAATGGAAAAGTATGTGATATTATGAAAAGCCCAACAATGTTAAGGCTGAAAAGATCTGTTTTTTTTTGTCATGATCTCTTAATCTGCATAAATACTAGGTCGTCGGTTTTTCACCAAAGATTAAGATTTTTCTTGACTTATATTAAAAATCATAATATTCCACATACATTTGCCTGATGATGATTAAAGGAATAAATACTTAAATATTATGCGAAATAAAATATTAACTTAGTGGTGCTAAAGGAAGATAGCATCATTTAACCCTTTAGAAACGAGATTGTTTTTGCGTAGTTTGCGCGTTTTGACCGAGTCCGCTTTGTAGTGCTCTAGCGCCTCTCGTGTTATAGTTAGAGGAAAATGTTCAACACTAGAGTTGTTCGAAATAAAATTTCCAAAATTTCTGAAATTTTTATTTTTTGATGACGTCACTACTTGGGGGTCCACGTCATATTCTTTCTTATACAATGTTATAGTTTTTGATCTGTTTACAATACAGCCTAACATATTTTTACAAAGTTACTCAGAAACAAATTTCCTACAATTATATTATAATTTTGGTTTGATGACGTCATCAAAATATTATTACGTCACTGATTTCATGTTACAGGTCCACCCATGCCAAAATTTTTTTTGTTTTTTTATTATAAAAAATGTTAGAATAGAAATTTAGATTACTATTAAGTCCATATTGCTTTATCTTACTACTTTTTCCTTAAAATAAACTATAAATGAAGGGTTTGAACCAAATTGTGGACTATAACTTTAAAGATACTCAAAACCCCCCAAAAAATGAAAAAAAACTGGTAAGATCACATTCGGGACATCCCAAGAAGCGAAACTGATTCTACTGCCATAGACACATTAAATGAAACAAACCTTTTGAGCGTAGTATTAAAAAAAAAACGTTTTTTTGTGATAATTTTCCCTCAAAATTACACCAAAAAAAGTCATAAAGTTCAACTAAACTTTACTTCAAAATTTCAAATGCAAAGTTATGTTTATTTTTGCTGTTTTCAAAAGATATATCATATAGCTTTCCAAAGAGACCAAACTTAAGCAGTTTCGACAAGAAATGTTGGAGATTTTTCATTTTGAATGAGCATATGTCAAAAAGGACAAATTTGTTCTTATCGTTTCTAAAGGGTTAAAATCCTTTTTTTTACAAAAATGTTTTAAAAATGAATAAAAATAATCGTGTACCAGCTAATTGCTCTGAGTAAATAAATGTGTTAGGGTCATAAAAGCAAATATAAAACCTTGTGTATTTAGTATTTTGTATAAAGTAAACCTTTATTTTAGATTTTTAGTAAAGATGGGGACAGAATGAATGATGTTTCAACAAGAAACACCTTTTTTTTCTAGCAGCGTCGTACCTGCTTCGTTTTTCTTTGAGCTTTTTATTTCCTTGACATAGTTACTCGGAAACCATCCAATTTTGCCGTTGTATTTTCCCTCCCACCAGCCGCCATCTAGCTTGGATGTGAGCTGAAATGTGTATAAAGTTAGCTGAAATGTGTATAAAGTGAGCTGAAATGTGTATAAAGTGAGCTGAAATGTGTATAAAGTGAGCTGAAATGTGTATAAAGTTAGCTGAAATGTGTATAAAGTGAGGTAAAATGTGTATAAAGTGAGGTAAATTGTGTATAAAGTGAGGTAAAATGTGTATAAAGTGAGGTAAATTGTGTATAAAGTGAGGTAAAATGTGCATAAAGTGAGGTAAAATGTGTATAAAGTGAGGTAAATTGAGTATAAAGTGAGGTAAATTGTGTATAAAATGAGGTGAAATGTGTAAAAAAATCCGGCACTATTAATCACCTGTATATTTCTTTAACGACAAAGACTAAATTAACATTTATTGGGTTAAAAAAAACTTGGTTTAAATCAGTTAATTGTTATATTTGCTGTGGTGTAACAACATTGCTGTTTGGACTTTTACTTCCACTTTAATTTCTACCTTTTATCAAATAGGTTGAACAAGGTTTACAACCTACCAAACATACACATTTCACAAAAAAATTATTTATAGACAAAGCGTTTTACTTGAATAATGGAAGCCTTCCCAAAACTAAGCTCATCCTCATTTTGGCGTTGATATGCATACTTTGCCTTTACTTTCGGCAAAACATATTCTCCCATTATGCGACAAACATGAATTGATGCTTGTTGTCTAAAGATAAAGTATAGTAGTTACATCTCATGCAGGTATAAATTATATAACCATTATTACAAGCAGGTAACCAATCAATCAATTATACATATTTATGTTCTAAACAAACAGAAACAAAATATTTAATAAATGAAAATAAATTAAACTGAAGTTTAATTAGGGCAACACTAAAAGAAGGGTAAGAGGAAAGGAGGAAAACTGCTCACTAAAATTACAAAAACTAATTTAAACCCTGCTCCAAACACTAATAATCTTAATCCCAGAACTAACCTTAACTCCAACCCAATGTTTAAAACTAAATCTAATTCTCTAATTTTTATTTTAGTGTGCAGTTTCACTACTTCACGCTTTCCCCCTTTTAGTTTTCGCCGTTTAACAAGGACACACCGAGAAACCATGTGGTTATCAAATCAGGTGCCACCTTATAATGTTACCAGTATACTTTAGTTTTTGTTTCCATGATGAAAACAGGCAGAAACTTAAATTAAAATTCTAAACGCAAAAACAACGGCAAAACGACAGTCGTTAAAACACGTCTATAATTCAATCAGTTAATTAAGTATATTAAGACAAAAGACAATAAGGAAACATACTCACAATGGTCAACGTAGTACAACTCAAAATTGTCACGACGTCGGCAACGATTTGGTTAATTTTCGGATAAACAAACCACAACACTAAACCGTATTTTCCAGCGAATTAAAAACCAGGAAACAAAAAGGGTATTTTGATTGGCGAAATTATCCCGAGTACCGCAGGTCGTTTTCGGGGTTTATGACGTTTCCCGAATTTATTCTTCTTTTCTAAATTACGCAAGGTTCTAGTCCGGTTATGGCAAAAAACTTTAAGTGTGGTTTATTTACGGCTACACTAACACCAAATTAATGTAATGCAAACAATAACTTACCATTTAAGAAAATAAAACACTACTCAATAAAAAGAAAAAAACTATTTCACGCTGTGCAACTCGGGTTAAAATGTTTAATTATGATAATTGCTGCAGACATTATAAGTCGTTTCGACAATGTTACACAAAAAATGACAGATGGTTATCAAAATTAAACTTAAAACCTAAGATGCTTAAAATTAGGATAAGATATTCATGTTTATCCTTGTGAATGGGAAACCAAGGGGTTAACACCCGGGCAATGGTTGGATCACCTTGCGTTTATTATTCTGTTGGGAGAATAGGTTATGTTGAAGGATTTAAACGCGGTTGCCATCTGAAGTGTAATGAGTTGCATTGATGTCCTCTAAGTTTTTAGGGGGGGGGGGCAGTGTAATCTATGTATGTAGAAATTAATGCGCCTGCCCCTACAATAGCAGTCCGCGACCGAGATAATAAGGAAAACCCAGGGGTGCTATAAAGGTACGTTTAGTGCCTTGCCAAGAACACAACTGACTAGCTTGCACCTTTTTTGTTCCTACAGCCTCTTGGACACAATTCTACCAGTTGTGGACACTTGGTTATTGATTGCCCAGGTTCGACCGACTGATTGGTCTGGTCAATAATTATAAAAAGAATGATATGAAACTCTTTCCCGTTCCTGTGTCGTGATTATATTTGTTTTCCATTTTTTAAAAACTGGGGCAAAAAATGAATAAACTAAACTAAACTAAACTCTTTCACGCTTGAATGATTTCCTGTTGTAAAGTCGCATGAGAGCGTGACAGAAAAGCCATTGCCGAATGCTGTAGTTTGTTCAGAGTTTCGTGCTATTTTAGCGTCTTAACGTTGCTATTTAGTGCAGGAATGGGACATACTATATATATGTCTATACAACTAGAGAGTGTCACTCACGTGTTTAAACACCGCTATTTGTAAAACACATTTTGTATGCCATATATTCATGCTACAGGGTGCCTAACCACAATTTGCATTTTATACACCGAGTGTGTAGTTTGTTTCTGCAAGCATAAACACATGGGTCCCATAGTTATTAAACCAAACTTCTTTTCCATGTGCAGTTAAAAAAGAATAATCGTCTTAGATTTACGAACATATCAACACAAATGTTTTAAATTAAAGCTTCTTTTTAAGAGCTTTATCCCCGTAGCTAGGTAAACGCAAGGGGCATTAACACCTCGCACCCCCGCGGGGTTACCGACGCTATTGCAGTGTTTTGTGTATATGATTCAGACGTTTTCTCGATTCGGTAGAACCCATCAAATTATTGGGTTATTGGGCTATGCTGAAACAAATGTAGCGTTTTAATCATAAAGAAAACGAAAATACCAACTACGTTTATATACAGCTCATTTATTGGCGGTATTTGTTGAACACATTTAATGTTGCATTGCATCCATAATTTCATCCGATAGACTGGCAGCGACAGGCGAATCAGCATCTGAAAAAGTTGTATGTTATAAACTCTTTTTTAGACTTTCTTTTTAAGTTGTATATTTTTTCAGACACTTTTTCTTAGTGGTTAAATGCCTATATTCTCTGTTTAAACGTACTGGTTTATATCTACTAGGCCTTTTCGTTTATACAAATGCCAGGACAAATATTAAGCGGTTAGTACGTCTAATTAGAGCTTTTGTTTTTTTTTCGTGTTAGTAGTACCTGTATTACTCGGCCAAATAATAAACTGTTAAAAATGCCTAATCAGAACTTTCGTGTTAGTAGTACCTGGCATATCGTCTTGTTCCTTTTCGTTCCAGTCCATTGTCCAGCGTCTGCGACGACGGCGACGACCAACAGCGTCGGTTTCTTCAGCGGCCAGAAGCACAAGTGCGAGAAGGAGTACGAAGAGAGCTTTATTCATCTGCAAAATTCATTGCTGTCAACAAAAAACGCCTATGTTCAGGTAAATCAGGACACTTACCTTTGCAGTAGTCTTTCAAGAAAGATAAATTTGCTCGATTGGGGTTGGAATATATAGTAGAGAGAATTTTTTCCAATTTTTTCCACAGTAAGCACTCTCGTTTTTATGCTACGCACGTTCTCTTAAAATTCGGAAGTCGTATATCACGAATTAAGCAAATGTTTTTGTTGGTAATAAAATCTTCTTGTCGTAAAATATATTTAAAAAAATCTTTTCTATCTTTGGGTGGCCGTGAATGGGATAACCAAGGGGGTTAACACACGGGCAATCGTTAGATCACCTCGCGCCCACCGTCGGGTTACCGGAGCTATTGCATTGTGTTGTGTATGGACACGTTCCTTCAATATGTTAGAACCCAATAATCCGCTGGGTCCAGGCAATGTCCGTATAGTGCCTTGCCCAAGGACACAACCGACTAGCTAGCGACCAGTTTCGCATCTGCAACCTTTGGATTAAAAGGCGACGCACTTACCCGTTAGACTATCGGGCCGAAAATGTCATTCCTGTATAAACAATATACACAGTTTTTAAACAATACACAAAGTTTTTGTTTCCACGATGAAAACACGAAGCAGGACTATTGATAGAAAATTAGAAAACGGGAAAAAACGGCAAAACGACAGTCGTTAGAACACGCCTAAAAAGCAATAAATTATTACATTTCTGTATCATAAGATGTGACCGCTAAACCCAAATAAATAAATAAATAAATTAAAATTAAAAAAATATAGCTATGTTTATAGGAAAAATCACTATTACACTAATCCTCGAAGAAAAGTGTGCGGTATAAAGCGACCTGTGCACCAACAAAAACGTTTAACCACATAAGATTACCTTAAGCAAAACAAGGCAGGCTGATGTTTGTTTATCCAAAATTTATTATCTGTTAGTTTGGAACATACGGAAATAATCTCCGAGCGTGTTCACTCGTCGCATCACGATATTAATGCTGTGACTCCCATCAGCTTTACTTTTGGTTCAACACAGCTGCTAGCGTTGTGGAAAGCGTATATTCCTGGTAAAGCGGATGTTTTTGTTGTTGCTAAAGAGTATGCTATTTAAAATTTTCTCATGAGAGTATATGCTATTGTACACGAACTTTTCTGCACGCCAGAATACAAATGAACTTTTTTTACACAAATTAAATACCCGTGTATGAGAAAAGTTCAGAAATTTATTATTTTTTTGAACTTGCTCCAGGAACATATTCATTTCAGCTTCAGTTCTCTACCCGTGTGACCATTTCTATAGAGAGAGTGTTAAACAAGTTGTTATATAAATTAATTTACTATGTGGTAGCAGGACACATTTCACCTACAATGATAGGTGACTCAATTGACATGGAAACTAATACACCCAAGTTTAAAAAAATGCTTTTTTGTGCGTTTGATGAAGGTATTTTCTTTTTGTTGAAGTCACTTATGCAACATTCTTGTATATACATGCTATTCAAGATTAATCCATGCTTACATATATATTTTTATTGACAAGAATAAAGAACAGCTTTCTTTGTAAAAACCCAATTAAGCTGAACCCAATTTTACCCAAAGTAAAACAATTTCAATAAGATGAAGTTAGTTTAACTACATCCACAGCAAAACAACATTTATAAGCTTGGCCAAACGTTAACTTTCGGAGAACTTAATTGTTTGTGGCATTAAAAATATCATTGCATGAACGAATTATAGAATTAGATTTACTTGGCCAGCTGACATTCTCACCCCGCAAAGATTGTGATAAAATTATACTTTTTTAAATTAAACGTTCTTATTGGATTGCAAACTTGTTTCTAAGAAAACACTACTATTTTAATCATGAAATAATTGGCTTGAAAAATGATTTACACACACATTAAAATGGTTTACATACAGCATTTTGATTAAAAACATCATGAATCTTTTTTGCACTCACTTTTTCTGTCATTTTCAACCGATTTGTATTTGTGAAAAAAAAATAATGTTCAGTTTTTCAGTTATCATCATTTAGAAATGTTTCCTAGTTATTTAAAGAAACCAGATTAGTCAAGTAATTCAAGTGCAATCAATGATATGAAACGTCTGTCTCGACCAGACATTGATGGTTGGCGGTCATGTGACATGCTTAAAACTGCTTAGGAGAGTAAATGCCTAAATGGATTTATAAAAAGTGTTCGTTGTTATTTACGCTTCATGTGAAAAAAATTGCATTTGATTAAAAACGTTTTGATTAGGTAACCTGGGAACTACTGAATATATACATTTAGATTAATTGGAGTCGACGCGTATTTAGACGTGTTACGTAAAGGATGCATTAATGGCTATTTAGTGCAATAAGCTAGGTTACCTTTTGAGGGAACTGAAGGAATATTGATATAAAGATCATTTTGTCCCAGTCGAATCTACTTAAAAGTCGGTTATCCAATCATTACACTACGTCGTCTTTGCTGTACAGTTGTTTTTGAACCAATAATTGTGCTGCCCAGGGATTTAAGATATAAAACGATAAAGTTAGCGAACTTCAATAGCAAGAACTTCACTGTTTGGTTGCTTACGTAGCTTCTATTCTGCTTACTGAATGTAATCGGAGCTTCTTAGAACACACATGCGATCGCAGTGAGGGCGAAACGCAACGCTCATCTGGTTGGAGACATTTCCACGTAACTAACAAAACATTATGATTCAACATTTAAACTACTCTATTTGATGTAAAGCACACGATATATTTTATGTACAGCATATATATTTCATTCAGATTCGAAAAATAGTATGCCCGGTGTCAAGGATAAAACGTATTAACTTGGCGCCGTGATACGGTAAACTTTTAAGCTGTGTGAAGTTTACCGCGTAGTGTAGTTTAAAATACTTTTTTGTATATGATTCGGTAGCGCTAAACTATTAATCACCCAAGATGAATATATATGGGCAGCTCTAAACATTAGAGCACACGAAATTTCCAGAATGTTGTCAACCGTTATGACTTATAGCCTAATAAATTTCTCTATTATAACTAAATAAAAAAAAGAACAGTTATACAATTGAATAAAAAGAAAACGGTAAATTTTGTTTAAAAGACTTGGATAGTTAATTGCCCATCTTAAACCTTACGCTTGGACAAAGTTTCTGCTTACTCAACTGTTTCTGCTTACTCAACTTGATCGGAGTTTCTATGAACAAAGATGCGTTTTCGGGGAAAAAACGGATAACTAAAGGAAAAAGGATCCTATTATAAATACCAGTTCTTAGATGAGCACAGCCGTCTTTCGTTGGAATCTTCAACAAAGGTACTTCATGTTGTGTTGGTGTCATTAACATATTGTTCAACAGATGAATAAGATACTTCTTGTACTTCTCTTCGTTCTGTTGGTGGTCGACGTCATTCAAGGTTATAAGAATAATTTTACTCGAAGGCGTCGCCGTGGAAGGCCTCCACCGACGCCTGCTCCGCCTGTTCGAAGACGAAGGTGGACAGGTTGGAACGAAGCAGAAGCAGGTAATTTGTGTTTACCACACTATCACCTTGTGGTTCAGGTAGGCCTATAATCACCAATAATGATAGTTGTTCTTAATAAAACACCAGCAACCAATTTGTGTTAACCCAAAAACCGCTCTGTGATTCAAATAAAATGTCCGATAATAATATTTTGTTCTTAATGAAACATCAGCAACTCATTACAACATTCTCTTATATTAACATGCATTTTACATGTACAAGATGATTCAAGGGACTTAATAACTGATGAGCTGGATGATAGTTATTTACAATAACAACCCCACGATTAATACAGGTATTTGCGATAGTTATGGCTTTCTGGAGAGTTTGTTTGTTGTTCTAATAAACAGAAAATAACTCAAACAATAAAGAAACAAAGTCAATGTGACTAATAACTAACCTGCAATTTTTATTTATGAATAACGAAATCAAGATATAGAACATAACGTCCATCCCCAACAATAATAAATGGATTTTTGCATTGGAATAGGAAATGAAAAAATAAAGTATTTTCATAAAATGGGTTTCTTTATACCGAAAGTAAATACTTTTTTTGGTTTTCCCAGGTCTTATGATGAATTCTTCATCGTTCCTATGATACATTGAAGGACAATTGAACTCAATAAATTAAACTTGCAACAAAATGTGTGGTTCTTTGTTCAGTTGTGCAGAAAACTGTTATATATTTTATTGAAGATAAACTCCATCTAAATATCATTTTTTTCTGTATATCAAAAAAGCAAACGCTACTTTTAACGTGGTACCGTTGGTTCTATAATCTAACTAGAGAGTGTCAACCACATTCGAACCACCACTATTTGTAAAAGACATGTTGTATGCCATATATTCATGCTACAGGGTTCCTAACCACAATTTGTATTTTATACACTGAGTATTGTAGTTAGTTTCTGCAAGCATAAACGCATGGGTATTAACAAAATAGTGGCCCGTCTTCAACAAAATAGTGGTCTGCCTTCAACAAAACGATAGGATAGAATAGGATATTCATGTTTATCACCGTGAATGAAAAAACCAAGGGGGTTAACACACGGGCAATCGTCAGATCACCTCGCGCCCACCGTCGGGTTACCGGAACTATTTCAGTGTGTTGTATATGACAGATACGTTCCTTCAATTTCGTAGAACCCATTAATCCGGTGGGTTCAGGCAATGTCCGTAAAGTGCCTTGCCCAAGGACACAACCGATTTGCTAGCGACCAGTTTCATATCTGCAACCTTTCGATTAAAAGGCGGCGCACTTAACCGCTAGAGTCTAGACCAACCGGCCGGAGTGGCCGGCCTTCAACAAAATAGTGGCCTGTTCCCAAAAATAGTGGCCTGCCTTCAACAAAATAGTGGCCTGTCCCCAACAAAATAGTGGCCTCTCTCCAAAATAGTGGCCTGTCGTTACAGCCACTTTTGATAGACTACCTCTATCGTCTTTTTTGGTATCTTAGCACCATAGAGTACTAATATACTCTATGTTGGCACGTCTTTTTGTTGACACCTTGGCAGTTGGCACGAGCCAAAAATCGTTCAGCATCCACACTACAGTCATCTACATTAAGTGGTATTCGACTCGTTCGGTTGGTTGTAGGTCTTCTAGGGAAAATATGATCTCGTAAACCTAATAATAATATTTCAATGATGACGGAATGTCAGCGCAAATGCCAGCTGATGGGATCGTAAATCTCATTTAACACATGAGGTCGCTACAGATGAAGCTATTACCTTTTTTGAAGTCCCTTAAGCAACATTCTTGTACATATATGCTATTCAATATTAATCTATGCTTACATATATTTTTTCATGGACAAGAATAAAGAACAGCTTTCGTTGTAAAAACTCCATTACGTTGAACCCAATTTTACCCGAAGTAAAACAATTTGAATAAGATTAAGGTTAACTACATCCACAGCAAAGTAACAGTTATAAGCTTGGCCAAACGTTAACTTTTGGTTAACTTAAATGTTTGTGGCATTAAAATATCATTGCATGAACGAATTATAGAATTAGATTTACTTGGCCAGCTTAGAAATTATCACCCCGCAAAGATTTTGATAAAATTATACCTTTTTAAATTAAAAGTTCATATTGGATTGCAAACTTGTTTCTAAGAAAACACTACTATTTTAATCATGAAATAATTGGCTTGAAAAATGATTTACACACACATTAAAATGGTTTACATACAGCATTTTGATTAAAAACATCATGAATCTTTTTTGCACTCACTTTTTCTGTCATTTTCAACCGATTTGTATTTGTGAAAAAAAAATAATGTTCAGTTTTTTAGTTATCATCATTTAGAAATGTTTCCTAGTTATTTAAAGAAACCAGATTAGTCAAGTAATTCAAGTGCAATCAATGATATGAAACGTCAGTCTCGGCCAGACATTGATGGTTGGCGGTCATGTGACATGCTTAAAACTGCTTAGGAGAGTAAATGCCTAAATGGATTTATAAAAAGTGTTCGTTGTTATTTACGCTTCATGTGGAAATAAAAAAATATTGCATTCGATTAAAATCGTTTTGATTGGGTAAACTGAGAACTACTGAATACCTACATTTAGATTAATTGGAGTCTTCGCGTATTTAGACATGTTACGAATAGGATATATTAATGGATATTTAGTGCAATAAGCTAGCCGTCAAAGTAATACTTGCAGCCCCTTATTAAGCGGCCTTTTGAGGGAACCGAAGGAATATTGATATAAAAGATCATTTTGTCCCAGCCGAATCTACTTCAAAGACGGTTATCCAGTCATTACGCTGCGTCGTCTTTGCTGTACAACTCTTTTCGTACCAATAATTGTGCTGCCCAGGGATTTAAGATATAAAACGATAAAGGTAGCGAACTTCAATAGCTAGAACTTCACTGTTTGGTTGCTTACGTGGCTTCTATTCTGCTTACTGAATGTAATCGGAGATTCTTAGAACACACATGCGATCACAGTGAGGGCGAAGCGCAACGCTCATCTGGTTGGAGACATTTCCACGTAACTAACAAAACATTATGATTCAACATTTAAACTACTCTATTTGATGTAAAGCACACGATATATTTTATGTACAACATATATATTTCATTCAGATTCGAAAAATAGTATGCCCGGTGTCAAGGATAAAACTAATTAACTTAGCGCCGTGATACGGTAAACTTTTAAGCTGTGTTAAGTTTACCACGTAGTGTAGTTTAAAATACTTTTTTGTATATGATTCGGTAGCGCTAAACTATTAATCACCCAAGATGAATATACATGGGCAGCTCTAAACATTAGAGCACAGAAACTTTTAATGTAATCAAAACAAAAATTGGACAAATAGGAAGTCAAAAATTTCCAGAATGTTGTCAACCGTTATGACTTATAGCCGAATAAATTTCTGTATTATAACTAAATAAAAAAGAACAGTTATACAATTGAATAAACAGAAAACGGTAAATTTTGTTTAAAAGACTTGGATAGTTAATTGCCCATCTTAAACAACATCCTCAAGTCGGCGGTTGCTGGAACAAATCAATACCACCTTAAAATAATTATCACCCTGTGCAGCAGGAGGCCGTGTTTTTGAACTACTCTGTAGTGGCTTATGATAATATTTCGCTCCTATTTTGCCTTGTGTAACTTAGTTGATGCAAATAAAATCAGTTGAATCATCTTACGCTTGGACGAAGTTTCTGCTTATTCAACTTGATCGGAGTTTCTATGAACAAAGATGCGTTTTCGGGAAAAAACGGATAACTAAAGGAAAAAGGATCCTATTATAAATACCAGTTCTTATGTGAGCAAAACCACCTTTCGTTGGAATCTTCAACAAAGGTACTTCATGTTGTGTTGTATATTGTGTTGGTGTCATTAACGTATATTCAACAGATGAATAAGATACTTCTTGTACTTCTCCTCGTTCTGTTGGTGGTCGACGTCATTCAAGGTTATCAGAGGGCTTTTACTCGTAGGCGGCGTCGTGGAAGCCCTCCACCGACACCTGTTCCGCCTGTTCGAAGACGAAGGTGGACAGGTTGGAACGAAGCAGAAGCAGGTAATTTGTTTTTACCACACTATCACCTTGTGGTTCAGGTAGGCCTATAATCACCAATAATGATAGTTGTTCTTAATAAAACACCAGCAACCAATTTGTGTTAACCCAAAAACCGCTTTGTGATTCAAGTAAAATGTCCGATAATAATTGTTTTGTTCTTGATGAAACATCAGCAACTTATTAAAACATTCTCTTATATTAACATGCATTTTACATGTACAAGATGATTCAAGGGACTTAATAACTGATGAGCTGGATGATAGTTATTTACAATAACAACCCCACGATTAATACAGGTATTTGCGATAGTTATGGCTTTCTGGAGAATTTGTTTGTTGTTCTTATATACAGAAAATAGTTCAAAAAAATAAAGAAACCAAGTCAATGTGACTAATAACTAACCTGCAATTTTTATTTATGAATAACGAAATCAAGATATAGAACATAACGTCCATCCCCAACAATAATAAATGGATTTTTGCATTGGAATAGGGAAATGAAAAAATAAAGTATTTTCATGAAATGGGTTTCTTTATACCGAAAGTAAATAATTTTTTTGGTTTTCCCAGGTCTTATGATGAATTCTCCATCGTTCCTATGATACATTGAAGTACAATTGAACTCAATAAATTAAACTTGCAACAAAATGTGTGGTTCTTTGTTCAGTTGTGCAGAAAACTGTTATATATTTTATTGAAGATAAACTCCATCTAAATATCATTTTTTTCTGTATATCAAAAAAGCAAACGCTACTTTTAACGTGGTACCGTTGGTTCTATAATCTAACTAGAGAGTGTCAACCACATTCTGAACCACCACTATTTGTAAAAGACATGTTGTATGCCATATATTCATGCTACAGGGTTCCTAACCACAATTTGTATTTTATACACTAAGTATGTAGTAAGTTTCTGCCAGCATAAACGCATGGGTATCAACAAAATAGTGGCCTGTCTTTAACAAAATAGTGACCAGCCTTCAAAAAAAAGTGGCCTGTCCTCAACAAAATAGTGGCCTGTCCCCAATAAAATAGTGACATGTCCTCAAAAAATACTGACCTGCCTTCAACAAAATAGTGGTCTGTCTCCCAAAAATAGTGGCCTGCCTTCAGCAAAATAGTGGCCATTCCCCCAAAAATAGTGGCCTGCCTTCAACAAAAGGATAGAATAGAATAGGATATTTATGTTTATCCCCGTAAATGGGAAAACCAAGGGGGTTAACACACGGGCAATCGTCAGATCACCTCGTGCCCACCGTCGGGTTACCGGAGCTATTGCAGAGTGTTGTATATGATAGACAAGTTCCTTCAATTGTGGTAGAACCCATTAATCCGGCTGGGTTCAGGCAATGACCGTAAAGTGCCTTGCCCAAGGACACAGCCGACTTGCTAGCGACCATTTTCACACCTGCAGCCTTTCGATTGAAAGGCGAAGCACTTAACCGCTAGACCAACCGGCCGGACCCAAACGAGTGGCCTGCCCTCAAAAAAATAGTAGCCGGCCTTCAACAAAATAGTGGCCTGTTCCCAAAAACAGTCGGCCTGCCTTTAACAAAATAGTGGCATGTCCTCAACAAAATAGTGGCCTGTGCTTAACAAAATAGTGGCATGTCCCCAAAAAATAGTGGCCTGTCGTTAAAGCCACTTTTGAGAGACTACCTCTATCGTTCTTTTCTGCTCCTGGCACCTTGGCACGTCTTTTTGTTAACACCTTGGCAGTTGGCACGAGCCAAAATCGTTCAGAACCCCCACTATTCGTCATCTGTACATTAAGTGGTATCCGACTTGTTCGGTTGGTTGTAGGTCTTCTAGGGAAAATATGATCTCAAAGTCGTATACATTTAACGTACTGTTGGTAATAATATATATTTCTACACTTGGAATTATATTTTGGTATGACGATTATGTTCTAGACAAGGAGAAAAGGCCAACTGTGTATCCCTTACCCCGGGATATCGGTCAAAAGAGACAGGACATTGAGGACAGCAATGTCGACATGAGTGATATTCGTAGGTATGGTGTAAGAATTTTGGTCAATGTGCACTGTATGCAATATAACGCCATTATTCTTATCAGATTAAATAAGTCCACACACCTAAAACCAAAGGCCGACTAATTAAATAAGCTCACACGCTTGGAACTAAAATATCTACTGTTAAAAGCATTATCGCTTGGAATTATTATTATCTCCCGTGTGGGAGAAATCAGAATATGAACTAGACAAAGCAATGGTCAATGAATGTCTCTGAAACATGTCAATAAAAACATTGCAATGCTGTATTCATAATAAAAAAAGTTTAAATACATTTTTTTATCATGGGAAGGGTTTGACTCTAAATACCCAGTGTGGGCACACTTGAAACCCTTACCCTAACTCTTGCACACGACCCACACTGACGCATTTGTATAAAAATTATCAATCAATCATAAAAATTAAACATTTATTTTTTGAACACACAGAAAAAAAAATTCAAAGCAGAAACAAGTATATAAATGATTAATTTCATTAAATATAGTATGTGCGGGTTAGGTAACTACTTGCTTGGTATAGCCAACAGTCAAATACAGATTCTGGTAATAAACACTCCGTTTTTTGACAATTCTACTTAAAATACCATTAGTGAGTGTTAAATTTTTCCCGTTTTCCAAATTTTAATCAATGGTCCTGCATCGTGTTTTCATCGTGGAAAAAACATAAACTTAAACTAAAATTTAACAACAGTAATATTGTTTTGCAGAGAGAAAGGAATAATATTAGCATGGAGACATCCAGGGGGTAATGTACGTGAAGGGTATGGTCCTGGAACATATGGAAACTGCTCATTGACATACAACAGAAGTCTGTTTAATGACGCAATACTGGTCTTCTTTGATTTTTCTGCATTTGATGAAAAAGTTGGATTAGATGGACATGTGAGGTGAGTTAACCAGGATAGGATATTCATGTTTATCACCGTGAATAGGAAAACCAAGGGGGTTAACACATGGGAAAATCGTTAGATCACCTCGTGTCAATCATCGGGTTACCGGAGCTGTTGCAGTGTGTTGTGTATGATAGACATGTTCCTTTAATTTGATAGAACCTATTAATCTGCTGGGTTCAGGCAAAGTCTGTTAAGTGCCTTGTCAAATACCCTATCTTATCCTATACACTGGCCTAGAGCAGGGGTGGACAACTTCTCTATTCGGCGGGCCAGATGTGGGAAAATGGAAGTCATTGGTGGGCCGGATTATAGGATGAATAATATTCACTAACTTAACCACATATTTATTCACTAAATTATTGCCATAGTTACCATGTTTCGTAAAATAATGACGACTAATTTTGTACTCTTTTAATACCGCAACACACTGACCATAGATTAAACATACTGCTTTGTTGCCGACCTTTGTAAAAAATACTTCGGAATCCAATCTTTGTTAAATGCTCAACACTCTATTTCAAATTTACATTTCATAGGATATTCCATGGTTAATAATCCTTAAAAATTTATAAAATCCATTTATATTTGGAATTTAATATAACTGATAACAGCTTAAGAAAAACTAACCCTAACAATCACGGTGTTACTCAGTGCCCAATAATGGGTGATGTTTACAACGCTCTCTGTTTTGACCTTATATTGTTTGTTAAAAAAGTTTGCTAACACTGTTTGTTCACAAAGGCAATTGTTTATTTCAGCAGCTCGCATTAACAGTGCGGTTAGAGTAGAGCGATAGGCAACTTTAAGGAATGATGCGTCGTACCACATTAGTGTGTGGTTGGATATAGGCAGCGGGCCGGACCTGGGCCACATTACGTTATTGTTAGATACAGTCTGGGGGCCGGTCAAAATCCCTTTACGGGTATGTTGCCCACCCCTGACCTAGAGGATAAAATCCGTTTTTAAGTACCGGTATTACTTTGTTACCTTTAAAATATTAAATTAGTGCATAATTTGTGTTTAAATCTGTACAGTTTACTTAAATGATAACATTAAATACATTTGTCCTCTAGTACAGTGTATGGGTTTATCCTCTAGCCTAGATGTAATGGGTTCTAATTGCTAGATCGCCGGATCAAATCTTTGTGTGGAACACCATGGAAAGTGCGGCGACGTTACGCCATGCACATCATCGAAGTTTCAAGCAATTTGATGGCATGATGAACTGGACTATGACATACCGACGAGATTCCGATATTTTGTCGTCGTATGCTGATCCAAATTTGGTTCGTGGATTGCTGGAGAATCATAGTGGGAAGGAGAATATCGACAAATTGTTGGAAGCCAAACATAACATTGCTGTGAGTTGACCCACAATCGCTGTTTATTTATTTCCCAGCAATAACAACCTTATAGTAAATGTTGATAGTTCATGTCCTAACAATAACAACCTTTTAGTTCTAGGTAAATGTTGGTAATTCATGTTCTAACAATAACAACCTTCAAGTAAATGTTGTTAATTCATGTCCCAGCAATAACAACCTTATAGTAAATGTTGATAGTTCATGTCCTAACAATAACAACCTTTTAGTTCTAGGTAAATGTTGGTAATTCATGTTCTAACAATAACAACCTTCAAGTAAATGTTGATAATTTAGTGCAAAAAAGTTTAGTTTGGATAAACATAAATATCCTATCCTAAAAATAGGTGCCGGTTTAGTTTAGTGAAAAA
>CH003255.1:447922-465411 GCA_000149265.1 Ciona savignyi
TCCAGCTGATTGTGGCGTTTGTCCAACATTACCATCTGCCCCACTTAAACTCAATGTGATCAGTCCACCATACATCCAGGTAATTTTCTGTTTGTTTTTAGGAATTTGCATCAGTGGTTTGCTTGATTTGTTGTAGGAACAACACTAAACCAGAATAGTTTATTTATGCAAAATCCCTAAACATCTGGTTATGACATTCACTAATTTAAAATTGCACTGAAGATGCCAACAGTTTTGTAACCAAAATGTCAAAATATTATGTATAATCAATTATTTGCAATATTTGTAAAGATTACAAAAAAGTCAATCTGTGAAATAGGTCAGAGGATAGGATATTCATGTTTATTCCCGTGAATGGGAAAACCCAAGGCGGTTAACACATGGGCAATCGTCAGATCACCTCGCGCCCACCGCCGGGTTGCCGAAGCTATTATAGTGTGTTGTGTAAGATTCACACACAATCCTTCAATTTGGTAGAACCCATTAATTATCTGGGTTCAGGCATAGAACCATATTATGTTGCAAATTTTGTTGGACATTTAAACAGTTTGATTTAAACATAGGACTATCACAAGACCAGTTTTCTACAAAAAAAAACATTTTTGTGGAAAAGAGACTTAAAAAGGTATTTTATAAGGGTGTGAAAAACCACATACACTCCACACATTTAAAACTTTGAATCCATTTATTAGGGTATTGCTGCATTTTTTTCAATCTGTTCCACTTATCAAAGGTGACAGAGTCCACTTCAAAGCACTTAAGTGTGCCAAGCAGTAAAATAGAGTTCCTCGAATTTTAAATATTGTTAAAAATTGCTTTCCGAATATGTTTTATGTTAAATATCTGATTTTTATTGTAAACTTAGAAGCATAAAGTAAACAGGTAAAATAAAGTTTACTATCAATGTGTTTGCTCAATTTTATGCCTGCACTGTAAAAAAACTTTATATGGCTTTAAATTTCTTGCACTTAGGTGATAAAATCTGGATTACAAACAAACCAGTCTAAGTGTATTGATATAATGTCATTGTAGAATATTTCTGTAACTAGTTTTATTTCAGTAAAATAGTTTTTTTATGTTGTTAAATAGCTGGATGCTATATGTTTATAATCCCTACGTTTTATATTTTAATAATGAAACTATTTCACATTTTCCACCGAAAGAGATGAAATATATCAGTTTACAGCAGGGGTGGGCACTCTTTTTAAATCAGGGGACAAAATGATTTCATTTTTAGAAGTGATTGGTCTATCACTCACAAATAGCAAGCGTTGCACAAATATAGCTGTGACATCATGATTTAGCTGTGACATCGCTATTAAGTCTTGCAACCAGTCGATAATGTCCAGCGCGCCGGTATAAAAGACCCAGCGTGTCAGATTTGGCTTGCAGGCCTTAGTTTGGCAATGCCTGGTCTATTGTCACCTTAAATACCAAATTAGTACTTTACATGTCAAAACTTTTTGATCTTTAAAATGAAATTTAGTTATATCCTAAATGGTGATAATTTTAATCTGAATATACAAAGCCCTAGTTTTCCTAAATAATTTATGTTGCATTGATACTAATGCTATGTGTAAATTGATAAAATTGTTTTCTTTTGTTTATGTTCCAGAAAATTAGTTTTCCAGTTAAAATCCAAATGTTTTTTAAAATTTTAGGGCCTTATGCAAATTAATCACAAAACTACGAATTTCTGATTAAACTTTTTACTAAATCGCTCTACCAACCCCCCAACCATGTCAATTACATTCGCCCTAATTTAATGCTTATTCTTCCAGGTGTTGTCAGATTAAAATGGAAGAAACCCGCTGACTTGGGACACTGTCGAAACATCTCTTACTGTGCAATGTGCCAAATACAATACACTGGTATGTAATTTTTTACTTTATTTTTATTTTTTACTTAATTTTTAATTTTTTTATGTTTTACTTGTCAAGTGTTTTTTAAATTTTTTTAATTTTTCAACGAAAATTTAAGCTTTTTGTGCAGATGCACACAAATTTTTTTTTAAATTCCATTTCAAATTTTCACAAATTCAAGTGCATTATCCACTTTTCTACAAATCACTAAGAATTTTAATTTTTTTTTTAATTTTCCCCAAAAAAATTTAATTTTTGTTTTACTAAACAGATTCTACCTCAAGCAAAGCAACGAATGCCCATTCAAACTCCACATTTGGGAAGTGCAACCACGTGATATACCATCCGTCGCAATGCACCAGCGACACACCACATATCAATGTGCACAATTTGCACGGCCGAACCAACTATACTTTCACTGTCCTTGCCATCAATAGCATAACAGAACGACATTACTCAAACTCCTTATCTGCGATAAAGTCAGCATCGTTTGCAATTCACCAAAAGGCAAGTCGTCGCTGATTTTACAGACAATCTTTCTTCGTTATAAGACGGTTCTAATTAGAATGAATAGAGTTATGCACACCCTATCCCTAAGTGTCTAGGATAAGTCTATGAAATCTGTAAACCTGTTTCTTATAGTATATAGTAATTTAATCTGTAAAAAAACTGCATAATAGAAGTATAGTGGTGACAAAGATATGCTTTGAATGGTATGAAAGAAATGTATTTTTCTCCCATAGACATAAAGATAGGCTAAATGTTTTTTTTTCAATCTTAACAGAGACCTAATCTGGAAAGTTTAGGCAATTAGGCCTATTCTTATATGGTAGACCTAATAGATATGTTGTTTTTATCACTTATAAATTGTTTGATTTTTAAAAATTCTGGGGTGTATAATTTCAATCAGAAAAATTAAATGTTTTTTAAAAATTTGAAGGTGTATTATTTTATTCAGAAAAATTAAAGGATTTTTAAAAATCGCCTAATTTATATCTAATTAAAATAATTCACCTACAATTTTTTAAAAATCATCTCATTTTTCTGGGTCAAAATTTAAAATATTTTTAATTTAAAAAAAATATTTTAAAAAATTTGTAGGTAAATTATTTTAATCAGTTAAAAAATTAGGCGAAAAGTTTTAAAATTTCCATTTAGTTAAGGGTTTAATCAATTTTGTTAAATGTTTGACCAAATCTCCAGGTTTTGGATACAAGTGGCGTTGCCGTCACTTTTTCCATCAGCAAATCCCACCCATCTACTGTGAGGAGTTTACATCTGCTACAAGCTAATTACACTTCAGTCGATATTGAATGGAATCCTCCTTCCTACACAAATGGGGACCAAGTCACGTATAGGGTGGGTACACTTGTGTATTGTCATGGGTGTATTTTTCTCCGGGTTTTAAACTAGAATTTAGATTCTAACCGGAGTCGTTCATAATTTAGATTCTTACTTAGTTAGTTCTAAAACGTTTACTATTTCTCTGGGTTTTAAATATAATTCAGATTCTAACCGAAAATAGTTTATAATATTTTCAAATTCTATTTTTTCCCAAAGTGGAGCTAAACAAATTTATATTTTAGTAATGAAATTTCAGCCTGCTTTGTTTAGTAGTATGATTTAGCTCAAGTTTGGAAAAAATAGAATTTGAAAAAATTCTGAACTATTTTCAGTTAGAATCTAAATTATAATTTAAAAGTTTAAAAGTTTAAAACCTGAAGCAATAATACATGATTTACAACAAAATTATAGATTTAGATGTATAATTAAGCTCCAATTTTAAAGGTAAAATGGAATATAAAAAAGTTATGAACTATTTCTGGTTAGCATCTAAATTATACTTTAAAACCCAGATAAATAATAATGATTTACAACAAAATTATAATTCAGGTTTTAAACTATAATTCAGATTCTCACCAAAAACAGTTCATAATTTTTTTGAATTCTATTTTTACGAAAGTGGAGCAAAACAAGTTTTATTTTAGTAATGAAAGTATTTGAAATTATAGTTTAAAATCTAAAGAAGAAATGGTTTAAAACCTGAGGAAAATAAGGAAATAATACATGATTTAGAACAAAATTATATATTTAGATTCGAATAAGAATATCTTTTCCAGTAGTGCTAGCTTTTACATCTTTTCCAATTATACAGAACACGATGTTTATTTTTAAACTTCCTTTTAAATATTCATGAAGGCGCGCTTCCAAAAAGCTTACAGAACTGCTAATGTAATTATCTCGTCATGCCTTGTCTTATTAAAGCATAATTTTGTTAATTAATCCACCCTTTAAGGCTAACTGGTTTATTGATCATTGAAACACAAAACCGTGACCTGTTTCTTACAAAGTGTCGTTTCGTAAGAAATTTAGCCTTCATTTATTCATTAGTATGGGCGGGTCCACGGCACCTCCGAGACCAGGAATTTAGGCCATAAAAGCCCCATCAGAAATTTGGCCTTTGGTAATAATAACATTTAAAAACAACAACAGCAACATTCAAATGATGCCAATTATTCTAATAAACATTTATGTTGAAACAATTTCGCTGGCTATATATCATTTGCTATTATTGATGTAATAATGGTACTTGCGTTAGCTTCCACATATTAGTGAATTTCTTAATCGCCCGAAATTTGATGGAGTTTTGGACCTGGTCAGGTGTTCTGTTTAGCTGGCAACTTCAATACACACAATTGACAACTTTTTAAAATGGAATTGTTTTTCTTATTCTCAACTATAATTTGAACCCAAGATGAATTCTTTAATATTTCCTCTAATATATTGTCCAGATACGAATCTTTTAACTTAAACGCTCCAATACAAAATCGACAAACGACCACTTTTCAACCAAAATTCGCTCTCAGGTGAATTGGGAAGAGCAGAAAGAGCAAAATGAATCGGAAAACTCAGGAATTGAAGCCCCTCATACCTCCTACATGCTAGTGAACATAACCAGAACTCGCCTCACATCCCTCAACTCAGGAACAAGTTACAAAGTAGCAGTCCATGCTATCAACTCTGCAGGCAAGTTGACTTTAGTGACCTCTTAATAAAAAAAATTTTTGTATTATTAAAATTTTTAGTATGCATTTAAGCATTACTACATTACAGTTTTTGCTTTAGACCAGGCATAGGCAATGTACAGCGCACGGCACAGGTCTGACTTATTTTTATGACCCCCTGATAGATTATAATTATCGCCTGCTGACTCTCCTGTGTTAGAGTATAGTTACATTTAGAAGCGCTTAAAACTAAGTTAAATTATAATTGAGTGTTTTGGTTATCTACTGTTATTTTATAAGTGCTTGATAAGTTCAGAATTATAACACAAGCAACTGTCAGATTACTTTGTGCCCACAGTCACTTTAGAGATATAGATGTGTATTGGACATAATACAGACTTTGCCAGACTTCTTGTTTAACCCATTTATCCAGTGCTTAAAACAAAGATACAATCAATTTGCAAGCAGCTGGTTTCGATCCCAAAACCTTTATTCTAGCACAATAATCCCAACTTTTTAACTTATGGGCTATTTCCAAGCTGACCTAAATATAATATAAGCGGACTCAAGTCATGGGTCTAAACAATAGAGTTTTCCATGATATTTACAAAAAAAAAAACATTACGTATTCGTTTAGATGTGAATTAGGAATTTTTTATGTTTGTTTGTTATGAAGTATGTACGGACTTCTAGCAAAACTGTGCGAACGGACTCATCCAGGCCATTCCATGGACTCATATGAGTCTGCGGACTCTGGGGTTCAGAAACACTGATCTGGCACGTTAAGAAAGCGCAACTTGCCAATTTAAGTTGCGCAAATATCCACCTACTCACTCCCACAGGCAGCAGCAAGCTAGCAAAACACAAAAACAAAGACACAACCAACTTGCAAGCAGCTAGTTTCGATCCCATTACCTTTCATCCAGCATTCTGGAGCAAAGCAGCCAATTTAAGTTGCCACACTAAATCTCCACCCACACATTCCACAGGAAGCAGCAACGCAAGCAGTGTGCTCACATTCAGCACGTTGTCTGATGCGTCACAAACCACCAGAGGGCACATGGATGATCCACTTGCATCCACTTACATTTACCTAATAGCTGCAGTGAGCGTGCTCATTTTTTCGGTGAGTTTAGTGCATTTTTGACGACGCGTTATGATTTAAATCAGTGGTTCTTAAACTTTTTCAGTCGCGCCCCCCTTAAGATTTGTGATTCATGCTCACGCCTCACCTACTCAAAAATCAAATTTACGAAAAATAAAACAATAATTTCTTTGCCATTACCCTGCCTAGTGTGAAGGATGCAACTGTTTTTGGGAAACTAGTCGTTTAATTCGAGGCTTTAATCTATTGGATTAGTGTTAACGAGAAATAGTCGATTGACTGTAATTTAGAGCTGTTTTTCATCAATATGTCACTGTCATGCTCACGCCCCCCAGTTTAAGAACCCCTTATTTAAATCATTTTAGGGTTGTTATAAACTTAATAAACATAAAGGGTTCTGATAAACTTAGACATACAATAGCTTTTATGGTGCAATTATGGTCTTTTGATGCGGCATTTAAGTGACGCCTTTTTTGATAGTTTTTAAGCATTCTTACCATTAACATGATCAGTCATCCATTACTTATTAAAATATAAAATCCCCCTTAATGGGAACAACAAGTAATTTATTACACTTTGTCCTACCGATTAGCTTAGTGGGTTAGTGCAGCGTCTTTGAACTGAAAGGTTGCAGGTTCAAAACTAGACATTAGTTAGTCAGTCAAATTAAAGGAACGTGTGTATCATATACAACACACTGCAATAGCTGCGGTAAGATCAATAACCGAACTACTTTAACTGGACACAGGTCTTGACTAGGGATACTTTTATCTGGTCAGTTTATATACTAGAATTATTTTAATTAAGAATCTAAAAATTTCCAATTTAGAAGTCAACCAAAAACCCCTTTCTCTTTCAATTTTAATGCAACAAATTAATAGTTTGTATGTATTTGGTAAATAAACATAGCACTATTAACTGCAAAAACAAATCAGAAGGAAATTTTTATATTTTTTACTTACGCACCTAAATTATCAACAACCGTCATATTTTCTTCAACAATGAGTTTTTAATTTTAAATCGCTGGAATCGAAAAAATCTTTTCCCATTCAAATTCAAATATTAGTTCTGTAACAAACTTGGGCACAATCATCCCAACTCCACACCTCACTCCTTCCAGGGTTTATTGATCACCATAGTGTGGTCCAAGTGCTGCAAACACAACAAGGACACCAAGAAACCATACTCCACCAACAAATCACCTCATTCAAGCATCGCAGAGTACGATGGCTTCACTGTATCTACAGAGTTATCTGGTGCGTGCGTTTTGCCTTTACATTATTTTTTCTTTATATTTTTTTATTTTAATTTTTTGTCGATTTTGTTTTTACATTTTAGTGTGCATAAAATTTGGCAAGGAAAATATATTTCTTTATCCGGTGCGTGCGTTTTGCCATTACATTATTTTTTCTATATATTTTTATTATTTAAATTTTTTGTCGATTTTGTTTTTATATTTTAGTAATGCATAGGGCAAGTGATATACAGTGGTTTCTTCTGGAAATTGCATGTTTGTCTAATAAAATAATATGCGAGTTGATCAGTTACCTTGCCTTCTAAACTGCACCCCTAGCATTTTACATTGTTCAATACTATGCTTTAGCTTTTTGTAGATAAATAAGAACGTAACATAAGGCATCAAGTGAGATTAAATAGAATGCAGAAACAGAAAAAGACAGACAAACAAAAGTCGTTAAACATATCATTAAACAATATACATAAATATTTAATATGACGGACATGGGGTTCAAGGTTTAACTTCCCTTGTATTGTGATTACAATATGAAATAATATTCAATTTTATCAGACCAGCGAACGTATGTCGACCCATTCTCAATCGGCCCCATTGAGCCGCACAAGTTTGGCTGCGAAACCGACCCAAATCGGGTATCCATCGGGAAGGTTATCGGGTGTGGGGAATTCGGGGAGGTTTTCCGAGGAACCCTCACTTTGAAAGGTAACGAATTTGACCCAGAAAACCTACTTACTCTTGTAATACAAAAACAGGGAAGCCTACCGAATACCCAAAGCAACAAAATATTTAAAATAAATTTATAAAATACTCAAAATAATTTAACATATTTTTTTCAACAAATGCTTGTTTTAAACAGCACTTGCTTCTAACTGTTTTGCACCCAAACATAAAAAATCTTTAGGATCAAACTAATCTGAAATGCCGCCACACTAAAAGTGCTATAAATTTGGAGATTTTGGCTAGTCCTTGATGTATTTATTGTAAAGATACAACTCCCATTTACCCTACACTGTGTGTTCCTGGTAAAAAATGCAATGTCCCCTTACAAACTTAAAGGAAGACTGTTCTGTACAAAATTCACCTTCGCCTTTCTAACTAAAATTTCTAAGTAAATTTTCCACGCCTTTCTAATTGAATATTTCCACACAGATGTCCATGGAAAGCAATCAGTGATTGATGTTGCGATAAAACAACTCCATGCACTTTGCCAACCCCATGAGCAGGTAAAATATAAATAAACATAAAAAACTATAACGGTCCTGTGCTTGCCGCATATAATCTAGTAGCCATGGAAAATCGCTTGGTCAAAACCATCTAGTTGGTTCGTGTTTTCTTTCTGTCGGTGTCAGAGGAATCTAGCAGGCTTTTAATTGTTAGTCTGGACGAATAGCTTTGTAGGTTTAGGCGCCACCTTTCAGACGTAGGGCTGCAGGTTTGAAACTGGTCGCTTAAATCCTTGGACAAGGCAATTAAAAGACATTGCCAGTGGATTAAAGTAATGTTTAACATACACAAAACACTGCTCCGTTAACTAAACGATGGGCGCGAGGTGATGATTACCCGTGTGATAATGCTCATTGCGATTTTCCATTCATGGAGATAAAACGTAACCGATGATCGAATACATACGTTTGCCAGGTTTCCTTGTTATCTATTTACTATGTCCCTTGATGAACCGCAGTCGCCATTTTAAGTTGAACCTTAAAAAAATACCCCAATGATTACGTCCTGGCCTAATCCTTGACCAACCGATTAGTTTTGTGGTTAAGTGCTTTCAACCGAAAGGTTTAAGTTTCCAAACTGGTCGCTAGCTAGTCAGTTGTGTCCTTGGTGAAAGGCACTTTACAGACATTGCCTAAACCCAGTGAATTATTGGGCTCTACCAAATTAAAGAAATGTGTAAATCAAACACAACACACTGCAATATCTCCGGTAACCCCACGGTGGGCGCGAGGTGATCTGACGATTGCCCATGTGTTAACCCCCTTGGTTTTCCCATTCACGAGAATAAACATGAATATCCTATCTTTTGATGCGTTTTCCTCAACAAAATAAAAATCCACCCAAATTATCCATTTCTTTGTTTCATCTTAGATCGACTTTCTCCACGAAGCGAAAGCTCTGGAGCAGTTCCAACACCCGAACATCGTCAAACTCGAGGCTGTAGTCACCGCCAGCCGTCCGTTTATGATCGTGACCGAACTCATGGCGAACGGGTGTCTCGGGATGTTCCTGCGGCACCAACGCGCCGCGAAGCGCTTCTTCAAGCCAGTGGTGCTGATACGGATGCTGTATGGGGTGTCTGAAGGCATGGAATACCTCAGTAAGCTGGGTTATGTACATCGGTGAGTTTTAATACACGAATTTGATGGGTTAAGGTTGGCCATTGAGGTTTTTTGTGGGGCTTTAATTCAACCTGACAATTAAGACCAAACACACCTGAGTCAGCGTGGAAAGTAGGCTCTATACACACTTAAGATTAAGGGGTGGGCACACTTTATAATGCACAACACACTGCAATAGCCCCGATAACCCGACAGTGGGCGCGAGGTGATCTGATGATTGCCC
Organism: Ciona savignyi; assembly: GCA_000149265.1. Taxonomy (NCBI): domain Eukaryota; kingdom Metazoa; phylum Chordata; class Ascidiacea; order Phlebobranchia; family Cionidae; genus Ciona; species Ciona savignyi. The sequence goes on from CH003255.1 coordinate 457,718, forward strand.
GTGTGTTAAGCCCCTTTGGTTTCCCATTCACGGGGATAAACATGAATATCCTATCTTTTAATCACAATATTCGTCCCTTTTCAGCGATCTGGCCGCACGTAACGTGCTCATCAACAAGGACCTCGTGTGCAAAGTGGCTGACTTTGGGCTCACCAGGCAGATTAATGACCACAACACTTGCACCAACACTAAAGGAGGAAAGATATCTCTTCGCTGGGCGGCACCAGAGGCAGTCGCGTACCAAACCTATTCAGAGGTATTGAATGCGTGAGTGCGGTTGTGTGGTTGAATGGTGTATAAAAACTGTCCTGGTGACGAGCCCATCATGTGTTCAATACTAGGAATTATATTTAAAGTCGTGAGCGTGAATTTGGGGTGCCAGGATTGGTGTTCGTAATTTGATCCAATAGTCTGTTGTTTTTTTCCCATGGAGAATCATATTTAAATCCAAACTATCTCAGATAAGTGTTTTGCTCAAGGACGCAACATGCCTAAGCCATCGGCTGGTTTTGATCTCGCAACCTTTTGTGTGAACGGTGCCACTCTAATCAACTAAGCTAAGCATTCGGATAGTAACGGATGGTTACAGACAGTTACGCACAGTAACGCACAGTAACGGACAGAAACGGATATTAACGGATGCTTACGGATATTGATACTTACGGAGATCGTAACGGAAAGTAACGGATGGTTAAGTACAGTAATGGATAGTTACGCACAGTAACAGACGGTAACGGTCAGTAACGGGTGGTTACGGTTATTAACGGATGTAACTATACAACGCAGGCATCTGACGTATGGAGTTTCGGAGTGTTCGCATGGGAAGTGGTAACATATGGAGAGAAGCCGTACTGGAGTCTCACCAACCAGCAAGTACTACAAGCTATCAACGACGGCTACCGACTTCCCGCCCCTGAGGTAACGATTATAACGTGATTTGCTTGTGGTTGGTTAACTTGGCCAGTTCCAGGTCGTACTAGTACATTTTACAAGCATTACTTTTTTCGTTTTTTTTTTACCGGGCTTAGTTTTGATCCCATGATGCGCTCGTCACTCAGTCCGTTTTTTAATATATGGAATTATATGAATTAGTCGCGTTAACCATTCGTCCATACGACAAGCATTACTGTGGTGGTGAACTTGGGTTAGTCCACGGTCGTGGTACTACATTTTACAAGCATTACTTTGCACTATTGCTTTGAGTGTAACAAAACAATATTATCTTGGATGTGTTTAACTGGGGTCGTATTGCCTATTTTTCTTATTCTTTTCTTATTTTTAGCTGAAATCTTTGAGGCTTGGCATTACAAAGGTGATCAATCAGTACAATGCTTTGTTTTTTTGAGAAATTGGAGAAATAGTTTCACCAAAACAATCATCTAAAAACAGTCACTGTACTGTCTATCTATACTATTACCTTAATGCAGCAAGTCGTTTTGGGTCCATACCTAATACTGTGAGTTATATGCAGTTTTTCAAAGTTTCGTCTGATCCAAAGTTTCGTTTTATCCGGCGTTTCGTCTTGTCCAACCTTCCGTATATTCCAACTTTTCGTCTTGCCTGACGCTCCGTCTAATCCGACTTTTCGTGCAGGACTGTCCGTCCGTACTGCACCAGCTCATGCTGGAATGCTGGCATCGAGACAGGAACGCTCGTCCACAGTTCAGTCGGGTGGTTGGTCGGCTCGACACCATGTTGAACCAAAGGGGAATGCTGGACACCTTGGCCAGCCCTTCCAGTACCGGGTAAGTGCCCTATACCTTAACTGACTGCTATTCACGTAGAGTAGTGTTTTTTTTTACCCTTTTTACCCATGTTAATCACATTAAATCAGTGGTTCTCAATCTTTTTTACCCATGGACTATTTTCAAGCTGATCTAAATATACGTGGACTCAAGTCATGGGTATAAAAATTAATTTATCGAAAAAAATTCTTTATTTTATCAAAAAAAAGAATAATTTATTCGTTTATTTGACACAAAGATGGTTAATTAGAAGTATTTTACGTTTATTTGTAAAGTACGAACTAACTTTTATCAAACGCAACTGTGCAAGTGGACTCATCCAGGCCCTTCCATGGACTCAAATGAGTCCGCGGACTCAGGGTTAAGAAACAATGTGTTAGAGTGTAACATAATATTAGAAAATATAAAAATTTATAAGGGGGAAGTTATAGGAGGGAAGGAGGGAAACTGCACGCTAAAATAAAGATTAGGTCGTTAGGGTTAGTGTAAGGGCTAAAGTGGGATTTATAGGGAGTTAAAATTACCGACCAGGTAATTGACGGTTTTATACACTAATGACTAATTGAACCGACTGGACCATTGGTATGATATAATAATAGGATACTCGTGGTAATTAATAGCCCCGGACGTTATTACATCGGAAAACTTCAAATCACCCCGTGTTAAGGGTTTCTGAAGCCATTAAGGGGTGCCGTACGTATACAATAAAGAATTTCCTTTATTTTTGTTTAATCCATTATTTCACTTAAGGTCACGAAACGTCTTGCCCAATGTCACACCATATAAGCCATCGACTGGTTTAGATCCCACAACCTTTCTGCTTACGATCCGACTGCAATACGAACTAACCAGTCTGATCTCACAGCGCTGACGTTTTGTTCTTCACCGATTCCCCTCCCCACACCCCGTGCCCGGTGCCGACGGTGACGGAAGGCGAATCGCACCATAACTACGCGACGTGTCGGATCGCTGACAACGGTTCGCCGGTACCTGATCAAAATCGTACCGAAACGCACGAAGATGATCGTGCAGAAACGTGCGAACAAAATCGTACCGAAACGTACGAAGAAAATCGTGCAGAAACGTGCGAAGAAAATCGTGCCGAAACGTACGAAGAAAATCGTAACAAAACGTACGATCTAAATCGTGCCGAATCGCGCGAACAAAATCGTGACAAAACGTACGAACAAAATCGTGCCGAAACGCCTGACCCCGCCGACGTTACCGACCACTTCCTAGACCACGACGAGCAAGCTGACAATGCTTCTAATGAGCTCTCCACAAGCTATGAAGCGTCTTCGTTATAGCGTTGATTCTATTTCTCTCACTTCTATTTCACATTTCTCTCAACTTGCCCTATAGTAATAGCAAACTTTTTAGTTTTTTTATGTTTACACGAGAGTTATCGCTTATGAATGAAATCTCTTCAGAGCACTTTACTTAAAAACCGAATATTTTATAGATATTTTCGTCCGAAAATAGCGTACAACCAATAAAATGGCGTTTTTAGTTTTTCGCTACGAATTTCACGTACGAAATCGCAGTTCGATTTTTCCTTTTTTTATTGCATTCTCTTCTTCAATTCAAGGTGCGAAAATCATTTTTCTTCTTTTTTTGTTCGAAATTACCAACCTCTCTCTCGTCTGTCGAATGCGTTGTGTTTTGTAAAAATGATCATTTTTATCGAAATTAGTCAATTTGGCATGAAAATATTGTTTTTTCTTTTGATTTTTCATGTCTAGTTTTAGTTTAGTTTAGTTTATTCGTTCTTTGCCCCAGTATTTAAAAATGGCAAACGAATCAAATAACGACACAGGAACAGGGAGAAGACGGAAAAACAATCAGTCGTTAAAACACGTCATTTAAAATAAAAAGAATAGAATTTAATAAATATAGCGGACGTGGCCGCCAAACCTACGTTAGGCACGTTTATCCAGGGCAACGACTTGGGGTGTTTATAACACAGGAAATCTTCTGATACCTCAAGTCCGTGTTGTAGTTCAGTCACTCTACACAAGCCACAGGTCACCTCGCAGTATACGCAAGTCAAGTCTGGAAAATTCAACTGAAGTTCGATTGTTTGGAATTTAAATGATAAAAGCAGACTTTAGTAAATTTAAATTAAGCCATTTCTCGGTTTACTAAACATTAAAAAGTTTATTTTTAATGTAGTAACACAGTAAAATGTAGGCTTGCAATATACACTGATACAAACAGTTGGCATAACATCAGTATTTCCGTCTATACGGTTTTGAATTAATCAGGTCCCATTTATATACTAGTCAAAAGATAAGATATCGTTTAACGTTGTGGCTCGAGTCCTGATAACACTACCGCGTGGTGGCGCAATTAATATTCACTGGGTAAGCACATAGAATAGGATATTCATGTTTATTCCCGTAAATGGGAAAACTAAGGGGGTTAGCACACGGGCAATCGTCAGATCACCTCGCGCCCACCGTCGGGTTATCGGAGCTGTTGCAGTGTGTTGTGCATGATAGAAATGGTTCTTTAATTTGGTAGAACCCACTAATCCGCTGCGTTCAGGCAATGTCCGTTAAGTGACTTGCCCGAGGACAACAACTGACTAGCTACCGATCGGTTTTGAACCCAAAACCTTTCGGTTGAAAGGCGTCGCACTAAACCACCAGACTAACTGGTAGGACAAATTCGATAATTGCTTTGCCTCAGGACACAACCGACCAGCCAGCTGCTAGGTTCGATCCTACTACCTTCCGGCCGATAATCCGACGATACTTTTACCGTAGATAAGGTAACAATAATTATTATTTAGTAAATGACTGTTAATATGCGACAACATATCTGCAATCGACACAGCATATGCAGAAACAAGTCATGATCATTTATATATTGCAGTGTGTTTAAAGGAGTTGATATTTCTTACATATACTAAACTATATATTTGAAATGATTGGACCGGTGCGCTATGAGTAATGTGCCTTGCGCGCAGACTAACAGTTGGGTAACGTGGATTCAAATCAGGAATAAGATATTCCCCGTGAATGGTAAAACCAAGGGGGTTAACACACGGACAATCGTCAGATCACCTCACGCCCACCGTTACCAGAGCCTATATTGCAGTGTGTTTTGTATAATTTAGACGTTCCTTTAACTTAGCAGAACCCATTAATCCGCTGGATTTAACCCATGTCCGCAAATTGCTTTTCCCATAGACACAGCCGACTAGCTAGCGACCAGTTTCGAAAGTGCAACCCTTCGGCTAAAAGGAGACAAACTAACCCACCAAAATTATCGTTTCTTATATCTCGTACGCGCCATCCGGTGATGTATTCTTAGGAGTTGAGAAAATACGAATAAAGCACCCTGTGTGCGTGGTCAATTACCAGCAATACGTGGTGGAAAATCGAAAGCTGGTGGAAAGGGAAACTACCCACTAAAACGAAGTTAACGTCATTGCGGGTAAGTTTGGGGGTTTGAGTTGGGTAAGCTTCCTTTCTTATAGTATAAAAACTTGCTGGGGTAGGATCTTGTAACCCAAATTAAGAGGGAAATTTCGTAATTTAGTCCAGCTGACCAAAAAAAGTATTTGTTAAAACAGCCTTGTTTCTAATTTCCAACTTAATAACGTTTTGCATTTGTTAAATATAGTTAGTTATGGGTCCCAATTGAAAAATTGGGACACATATTGTGTTTGTCCGTTTTTTTTTTCTTTTTTTTTTGTTTTTTTTTCGTTTTTTTCTCTCGTCAAAGGTTTGATTCTAGGCATGGCATGGCGCCCCGACATCTACCAGAAGGAATAATGGAATCGTAATGAAACTTAGCCATTTGTTAGACAACATGGTCTAGATATGCAGAAACCAAAATTTTGGGTGATAAATCAAGGGGAATTCCCCTGGAAGGTTAAAAACCAAAACGGTATTTTTTATAAAAAAAATAGATTTTTGTGGCATAGCGCTTAAACAGCTGCTCCAATTTGAATAAGATTTGGTAGAATGTAAGTGCATTAGACACTGATTTAACACTTGGAAAAAATAAAAAAAAATTACCTAGGGAAATACCCTAAAAATAAGATTTTGTTCTCAAATCATGATTGTGACAGGCATGGCATGGCGCCCCGACATCTACCAGAAGGAATAATGGAATCGTGATGAAACTTAGCCATTTGTTAGACAACATGGTCTAGATATGCAGAAACCCAAATTTTGGGTGATAAATCAAGGGGAATTCCCCTGGGAGGTTAAAAACCAAAACGGTATTTTTTATAAAAAAATAGCTTTTTGTGGCATAGCGCTTAAACAGCTGCTCCAATTTGAATAAGATTTGGTAGAATGTAAGTGCATTAGACACTGATTTACCACTGGAAAAAAATAAAAAATTTACTGAGGGAAATACCCTAAAAATAAGATTTTGTTCTCAAATCATGATTGTGACAGGCATGGCATGTCGCCCCGACATCTACCAAAAGGAATAATGGAATCGTAATGAAACTTAGCCATTTGTTAGACAACATGATCTAGATATACAGAAACCAAAATGTTGAGTGATAAATCTAGGGGAATTCCCCTGGAAGGTTAAAAACCAAAACGGTATTTTTTATGAAAAATTTAGCTTTTTGTGGCATAGCGCTTAAACGGCTGTTCCAATTTAAATAACATTTGGTGAAATGTAAGTGCATTACCTACTTATTTAACAATTAGAAAAATATAAAAAAATATCTAGGGAAATACCCTAAAAAATAAGATTTTGTTCTCAAATCATGATTGTGACAGGCATGGCATGACGCCCCGACATCTACCAGAAGGAATAATAAAATAGTAATAAAGCTTTGTTATTTGTTAGACAACATGGTCTAGATACGCAGGAGCAAAATTGTGGGTGATAAATCTAGGGGAATTCCCCGGAGACGTTAAAATCCAAATCGGTTATTTTTCTAAAAAATAGCTTTTCGGAAAATAACGTTTAACCGGCTGCTCTAATTTTGATCAGATTTTGTGAAATGCTAGATCGTTATCCACCCTGTGTCACTTAAAAGAAAGAAAACATTTACTTAGGGTAACTCCCTTAAAAACGAAGATATGTTTCGGACTCATGATTGTGACAAGCATGCCACATTGCACTGACATCTCCAACAAGGATTCGTTAAATCGGATTAAAACTTTAAGAATTGATAGTTAACATGACCCACATATGTAAAAACAGAAACTTATTTACCAAGCTCATGGGGAATTCCCCGAAGCCATAAAAAACTAAATCGAACTGTTTAAGGAATTTAGCTTCATTTCAATACAGCACTTAAAAAAAGCTTTAATTTAAAACATTTGTGATGAAATCTTTGTAAATCTATCACGATTGTTCTTTTTTACCTACACACGGAGAACGAAGTTTGGTTTGATAACTATGGGACCCATGAGTTTATGCTTGCAGAAACAAAAACTACACACACAGTGTATAAAATACAAAATGTGGTTAGGGACCCTGTAGCATGCATATATGGCATACAGCATGTGTTTTACAAATAGTTGTGGTTAAACACGTGGTTGACACTCTCTAGTTATATGTTTGTATTCAATTCACAAACCAAGTCAGGCGATCAAAAAATATTCCAAGCGGTTATTCTGGTGGTTTAGTGCGACGCCTTTAAACCAGACGGTGAAAGGTTTAAAACTTGTTGCTAGCTATAGTCGGTTGTGTCCTTGGGCAAGGCACTTGATAGACATTTTCAGAACCCAAAGGATTAGTAGCTTCTACTAAATTAAAGGAATATGTGTATCACACAAAAAAACACTACAATGGCTTCTGTAACCCGACGGTATCTGATAATTTCTCCTTGGTTTTTCCATTCACGGGGATAAACATGAATGTCCTATACTAAGTCAGGCGATCAATAAATATTGTGCTGAAGTGTTTTTATTTTATTACTGTGCTCAGTTTCCAACCAACGATGGGATGGTTACTTGGTCATTTTTT
>CH003254.1:0-13421 GCA_000149265.1 Ciona savignyi
AATACACCTCATGAGCACAGTCGAGCACAGTAATACATTTTGTGCCCACAGTTGAGCAAAGTAATACACCTCATGCCCACAGTCGAGCAGAGTAATCAATACTAATATCTTTTGTATTGTACTATTGTATTGCCCATTGCTAAATACAGAAACAAATAAAAAAAAAACAACGAGCTTGTTTTTAACTTGATTGCCATGTTCCACATAAAAAGAAATAACATACCATAGTTAAATACGACAGATTTGATCAAGTTGATTTCTGGAAATTCCCCTTTCTCAATACCATCATCATAGAAATAATATATTTTAGAATTGGTCCAAACAAGCAAACTTGGGAGAACGGAGGTGATTGAAGCAATGTTAATGGAGCCTGAATGGATGGATGGATGGTTGGTTGGTTGGTTGGTTATGATCGAAGGTTGGAATTAATGGGGCAGCGCTAAATGGAGGGAAATCGGGAAGGAGGAAACTGCTCACTAAAACTATGGAAAGTAATTTTATTCTCCCCTGAACACTAATTTCAACCCCACAACTAACCCTAACTCTAACCCCATGTTTAAAACTAACTCTAATGCCTTAATATATGTTTTGATGTGGAGTTTCCCTCCTTCCCTGCTTTAGGTTTTCCCTGAATTAATGTCAGTGGTTGATTCCAGGGTTGGGGCATGAATGACGGGTCGAAACACCACATGCTCATAGCCAGCTTAACTAACGAAACACTATGTTTTTAAATGACGTTTTCAATCCACTGGTGCTAATCTGGCAATGCTTGCCCGAAGAAACAACTGACTAGCTAGTGGTTGGTTTTGATCCCGCCACCATTCGGCTGCTGGACTGATACATATTAACCACCAGATAGCATAAGCTACCCCTACCCCAATTACCTTAAAGTTGTGTAAATATTTATTTTAACATGATGGGATATTCTTGTTTTAATTCTGTTAACGAACAATGCAAGCAGTGTTAAGACACTGGCAATTAAAAGTGCATGATTAAGATGTTATTTTAATTTTAGTACAACCCATTAATCTAGACATGGCCCGCAGGCAGCCAGGCAGGGTACAGCCCATGAAGAGATTTTGATCGGCCCGCAGACTGTATCTAACCATACCCTGTAATAAAGATATTGAATACTATTCATGTAATATACAGCCCACCAAGAACTTTATTTTCCCACATCTGGTGCTCCGGCTAGAAAATTCGCCCACCCCTGCATTAATCCAGTGGGTAATTTTGCAGACAGTTTAACATTACACAGATAAAATTCCAAATCTGACCTGTGTTTGGTATTTGACTGAGAAAAGTTGAGTTTTTGCAACTCATGATTGAGTTGGTTGGTTGGCCATACACAAATGTGCATAATATAAGATGTCTGTGGTGGTTATTGACCAACGTTGCAGCCAAGTTCCCAGGAATTACTCCGAGGGCAACTTCTTTAATGTGGTAGTCTGCGAAGTGTAAGGGGGTGGTAATATGGGTGGATGAGCAACGTTACCAGGGGCATCTTTATTGTGCTTTCTAAAGTTTATATCTTAATTCCTTTTGTGCAAGTAATCCTAAATATAAGCTCTCCTATAAAGTGTTTCTATCACTTTTGTGCATAAATGACCCTGAATACAAGCTCCACTTGCAAAGTTTTTTTTCGCACAAATTACCGCACACTTTTAATCAGGGCTTTATATCGTATCAGTTTATTTTTGTTTCCACAGTATTGTGTTTCACTATGCTTTTTCCCAATCGAATTTGTATATTTGTACCCCAAACAACCTTGATATAAGTTAGCGCACAACTTACCGGTATATCCGATATCCAGTTTCAGATGACGCCATTGATTCAAACCTCGATCCATGTAATATACACCACCCCTGCTCCACGCCACCACACCATCACTCTCAAGTGTGTAGTATGGGTTCTGATGGGGGTTTATTAAACAGTTTGGTGAAGTGGCCAACCCAATCAAAATTTCACTGGAGTTGGACACGTTTAGTTTCTGCAAGTTTGAAAAATGTTTTTGGTCGGTTAGTGTGTCGCCTTTTACCCAAAGGGTTTCAGGATCAAAATTGATTGTAAGCTGGTTGTGTCTATGGGCAAGGCACTTTACGGATATTGTCTGAACCTAGTGGAATAATGGGTTCTACTATATTGAAGGAATGTCTGAATCATACAAAAAACACTGCAATAACTCCGGTATCCCTATGGTGGGTGCGAGGTGATCTGATGATTTCCCATGTGTTAACCCCCTTTGCGTTTCCCATTTACTGGTACAAACAAAAATAACCTATCCTTTCCATCTTTAAGCTGGTATTATGGAATGGAGTTATCAAAATATAAATCCTTGCGAACCTTGAACACAAGATTTGTTTCATCTAATCTCCCCTCATATAGATGACCACTCAATAGAATGTAAATCCTTCCAAGTGTAATAGCGATATCTGACACTTCTACACCTGCGTTGGTTGGAATACTCTGTGTATCTCTAGCTATACAGCCTATGCTCTGTACTAAATTAATATGTGTATTACTGTACATTAAACTAGTAAACTGGAATTGTGTAACTATACAGCTCATACTCTTACACTGTGTATTACTGTACATTAAAGTAATATACTGAGCACTAAACTATATCTGAACACTAATATACTAAACATGTGTAGAATGCAATATGGGGCTTATTTTAGTACAATGTGTATACAGTTTATACTGTTTACTTTACCAATGTACATCAAACTGATACACTGAACTGATACATTAAACTATTATCTAAGCACTAATATTTTGGACACATAGTGTCATTTGACTAATATTCCACTGATACATCTACATTCTCAGATCACTGGAATAAGGTTCAACTAAAACAAACATTAAGTTAATACGACTGAATCATACACAACACACTTCAATAGCTCCGTTAACCTGACGATGGGCACAAGGTGATCTCATGATTACGATGTAATAACGCCGGCGTATTTTACCATTTACGATGACAAACATGATGTGGGGTCAACCCTGCTTCATTTTTAACAAAAATGTGCTTTTTTATTTTCATGTAATAATTGAAAGAAAAAATAAACTAAAAAATTAAAACCTAAATATTATACTCAGTATGTCAACATTACAAGGTATTCAAGACTTGGATTGTTGGTTTGTTCACATGCTGGGAACATTAATACGATTAATATAACTCACCATATGTAGCAGCAATGTCCCCACTTATGCCCATCTTTCGACTCGTAACAAATTCATCCGTTGTGAGGAACAGGTGGTCCATGGTGGCCAGTACAGCCACATGAGGCAGACAAGAGCTTTGGAAGGTTTTCCTTTGCACAGCAGTAGCGGGGCGTAGAAGGGTGTCTGGGACTGGAATCATGGAAACATTATAAGTTGTAACATGGGTGACGTTCAGATTAACACATGCGCACTGTCAGATTACCAGATGCCCAATGTCAGGTTACAAGATGCAGAAATTTCTATTTGTTCAACCTATTAAACCACTATGACCATTAAATGCCTTCCCAAAGCTAAAACTAATTGCAATTAAATGACACAAATATATGTTGTATTTAAAAGATTTTGATTTAAATTTAGTACAACCAACTTAAATAGAGATTCATTTGACACACAAAGTAAATGACTTGCAAGCGACCAGTTTCAAAGCTGTAACCCTGTGGTCGTCCAACTCTTGTTAACCATACTGACATGATAATCAATTGACCTTAATTAACACACCAACCCCTACAGGCCAACACATATATGACATACCAACCAACTAGACACTAACTACAAAGCAACTAAACCAGTGGAATTACCTATCATAGATGCCAAGTCATTATGACTAATGAATACAACAGTTGGCATCACCACACAACCCAACATTCCAAGTTTGTGGAAGGAATCAATCTTGATGAATTCGGATTTGAAGATCTCACTTTCGTCGATGGAAATCTTCCAGAAATGACCGGTCGAGTTGTATTCTTCATTGGCTGGAAATATGTGGAATAAAGATGGCAACACTGACAGTAAAGATATCTGGCAACACTGGCAGATTTTTCTAGCATCTGGTTTGGTTTAACATTTTATCAAGACTTATCCACCAACCCTGGGTAGTATAACTTTCTGGGTTGATTATGAAACTTAAAAGTTGCTCAGCTGAAAGGTTGTGGGATCGCAACTAGTCGCAAGCTGGTCAGATGTTACCTTAGGCAAGCACTTAGCAGATAACCAATAGGTTTAATTGAAATCTTTAGAAAAAATTATATCTTTCATTATTTACAATACAATACAATTTTGATTTAAAAATACATTTCATGTATATACCAAAACAAATTTGGCGTTAACTGAAAATCCAACAATTAACAATAAAAAAATACTGTGGCAAGATATTACAGCAAAACAGGAAGGCACCAAAAAAACTTAAAGTTATTTATTTTGGTGCCTTCACCAATTAACACACTACAATAGCTCCAAACACCTTATGTGGAAATAAGGCAATCTGATGATTGGTAGTGTTATGAGTGTGTTTCCAACAGACCTATAAAAACTTGTGGCAAATAATCTTGTGAATTTTCCAACTCTGTACTCACCAGCTATTCCTTGTACCTACAGCTGCCACTAAAGAGGCTCACCGTATATCTCTATGTGCTTACTTTCCATATATAACAAACCGTTGCACGAGTCATGAATAAACAAGAACTTAACCTCTAACACCATTAACTATAAATTGGTAAACAAACACACCGATCAGCACAGGGGATCCAACAATTGTGGTTAACACTGGACGTTCCATCCTCGATTTGAAGAGTTGAGTGATGTGTTTGGAGTGATGGTCGTCGTAGGAGGTTTGGACTCGTCGGATGGATATCTGTGGATTACTCTGACCGGTTAGTCTGGTGATTTAATTCAACGCCTTTCAATCGAAAGGTTGCAGGTTCGAAACTTGTCGCTAGCTAGTCGGTTGTGTGCTTGGGTAAGGCAGCTCCAGTAATCTGATGATTGCCTGTGTGTTAACCCCTTTGTTTTTTTATCCTATCTGTGGAGAATGTTCGGTTTGGGGAAAATGTCAGAGTTATTTTTAAACCTTTAAAAATTGTGGTAAAGACTAATACGAAATAAAAACTGTACCCAACTGTTACCCTTGTCTACTTAGTAACGGCATTCTGGCCGCATTTTTTAATAACAGAATGTTCGATTTAATAAAAATGATTTTGCCGCAGTGTGCTGTATGCTTTATATGTTGTGAGAACTCTTTCCTTTTTTCTATAAACATAGATTGACACAATAACTGCAATGCACCACTTGTACTGACCAATCTATGTCATTGGGGACAGGTTTCGGAATTTTTTTGCTTTTTTTCTCCTCCAATGTGTTTTGCACAGACTAAGTAATTAACTATATACAACCATTTATATTAATGAGATAGATCAAAGCTGAGACAAATCCATTAAACAAACCATCATTTGCAACACAAATCGCCTGAAATAAATTACAATATCTCAATCGTGGTATTCGTTAATGCAAATAAAACTGTCCTTTTGCCGTCTTTGTTTAAGAATTAGTTAACGATTTTCCATCTAATTTAATTTAAAAAATCGAAAAATAAACCCAACAGGCGACAGACCACTCACCTGCAACACGAATCGACGTTCCCCCCGATCAACCTCCACCCCCCAGAAGAAACATCGCGCTGATTCCGTCAGTTTGACGATCGTCGTACGATCGAGCTCGGTGTCACAATCCGGACAAGGTTTCTGACAACACATGTGGGAATTGGCTACTAGCAGTACATAATGTGGCTGTTTAAGCCATGTAGCAACCAGAATTACTGGGACAGAATTCAAGGGAAAAAAAACCACTGAGGGTTTATCTATCATGTTAAGAACTATGGTTATAGGATAGGAATACAAATGAGAGGATTTTTGGCATTCATCACAATGTCGTAATTTTTATTGCACAATTAGCTGTTAAACAGATATTTGTGACATTTTACAGACGTCTTTTACAAAAACATATTATTAAAATTTAGAGTAATGCTGTCTTCTCTTTCTAGCACTGATTGCGTTGTAACCATGTTCCCCCCACACCCCCATACACCAACCCACACCCACCGTGATCATATACTTCCCATTCCCCTCACAATGCATTGAAGCTGTCAAGCTGTCCTTGTATGTAATCGAGCAATTTGTCGGGGCAGATATTGGGGTCTGGGTCCCGTTATCACACTTCCACACCCACACCACTGGGTTGGTGGAATGGTACTTGACCGTTCCATCAAAGTTCACATAGTGGTTGGTTGGTAATGGAGGACTTTGCATTCTGTAAGAGTGTAAGTATTTTTATTTGCATTAATCACGTAACATGACAGCGGTTTAAAACGATACGAAAAAACTTGCCAGCACTTGATGTTCATGTTTTATCCATTAGTATGGTAAAACGCAAGGGGTGTTAACACACCAGCAATCAACAGATTACCTCGCGTCCACTGTAGGGTTACCGGAGCTATTACAGTGTGTTGTGTATGATCTAGACGTTCCTTCAATTTGGTAGAATCTATTATTCCACTGGGTTCAGGAAATGTTCGTTAAGTGCCTTGGCAAAGGACACAACCGACTAGCTGGCGACGAGTTTCGAACATGTAACCTTTTGGCTGAATGGCGACCAACTAATCCACCAAGCTAATTAATCAGGGTAAACAAAATATTTTTTTGTGTTCATTTTCTTAAAAAAGTGTTAAAAAATTCTAGTTGTCACAAACCTTACCTCCATATACATGTCACATATGGGAAGCTGATGCACCATAGAAATAACAAATAATACATTATTTTCTCCCCCATTAGTTATTTAGCACAAAGTGCAATTCACACAATTCTATGTAGAACCATCTGAAGAAACAAATATTGCACTGCATTATTATATGAATCACTGTGGTGGTTTGATTGCATAATAATTGACACATAAAATCTTAAGAAATTAAAAAAATGATTATGAATAAAAACTGGATGGAATGTATCGTAAGAGCTGAAAAAAACTGTGTTGAGTTTGTTGAATTATATATTGTATTATATGAACATGTTCATCTCCATGTCATCAAAAAGATATACTGGTAGCTATTATAGGAAATAATGCAATTTCATTTAGCTTTAAGTAGTTTTTAACAATAGAAAGATCTTTGGATTGAAACCACAAGTCAGCTGTTAGTTTTCTTGGAATGGACACAAAGTATTATCAGTTAAAAAGAGTTCTATTTCATCCGACTAACATTCTAGTAGAACACTACCAATGTGATGATTTTTCATGTTTAAAACTAAAGTTCCAACATTAAACTGTTATCATTCAATATGCAAATAAGATTGATGTTGGTTGAATCAATATAAATCATGTCTCATATGGGAAGATACTGGCATTTCCTGCCTCAGTTTCCACAAATAATCCAACTCAATCTCAGCAGTTATGACCCCAACCCTATCCCCTGCGCACGCTAATACTGTCCCCCAGGGGTCCACGATCATGCTGTGTCCGTACGACTTGCGCGACGAGTTATGAACCCCGACCTGTGCGGCCGCAACCACGTAACACTGGTTTTCGATCGCTCTTGCGCGCAGCAACGCCTCCCAGTGGGCGTGGCCGGTGGGCACGGTGAACGCCGACGGATAGGTGAGAATTTCTGCGCCTTTTTCGCGAAGTTTACTTGAAATTTGCGGAAACCGAACGTCGTAACAAACCATGGCTCCAAGCTTTCCTATTGGAGTGTCGATCGGGTCAACGATGCATTTACCAGCGACCACCGTGTCTGTTTCTTGCAATCTAACCTTGTTGGGAATATCGACATTAAACAAGTGGCATTTGTCGTACACAAGTCGAACAACCCCATCAGCATCAAACACAACATGGGAATTCCTCATTTTATCACCAGGGTCATCCACGCACCTCCTGTGTATTCCACCACACGACAACCACACACCAAACTCTGCCGCCATCTTTGAATATTCCTTGAACAAATCCGAGTCCAAGAAATTCGACATTTTGACGGATTTTAATCGATCTGACGAGATGTAGTCACAAGCTTCTGGTAGAAACACGAACACGGCACCACGGGAGTTGCATTCCGACACTAAATCTCTCGCTTGTTGTAAATTCTGATCAATATTCTCATCAACTGACATTTGGCAAACACCGATAATTTGTTTCATGGTTGGGTAATTAGGCCTAAGCTACGTAGTCAGATTGTCTGAAAATGAAAAATTGAATGCTTTATTAAAAAAGGTTATTGTTATCAAATGGCTATTATATGGCTATAAAATAAAGGCAAATTAAAGTTACATAATAGAAACACTTATTTCACAGTGGGGGTTACTACATTTCATGGCACAAAAGGGAACTAAAAATTGAATAAAATGTCTAAAACAAACACACTAGTAAGACGTATATATAAAACATGTATAACTGCAAAAATATTAATTTTTGTACAGAAACGTTGGTAACATTTCAAAAGTAAAAAAGAAGGCAAGTAGTTAAAAGCACTAATAATGTAATAATTCTTTGATTTGCACAAAATTTAAAATAAACTGAAATTAAAAAATTTAAACTAAACAATGTTCACTGATACAGCTAATAAGGAAAAGCTTATCATATGAGCTCTGTAGACAAGATTACACAAAATTGGATAAAACCAATCAATTTTTGTATAGAAAGCGCAACCTTTAGATGTTTTTGGTAATAATATCCAGCTTAATATGTACAAATGTACAGTACACAATACAATGGCATTTTTAACGATTTAAAGACAGATGATAATCACATCAAATTAATTACGGGTAGATGGGGCAACCATTGGGGGTTATGGGTGGATGGGGCAACCATTGGGGGTAATGGGTAGATGGGGCAACCATTGGGGGTTATGGGTGGATGGAGGGTAGTTTCGACCTTTAAATTAAATTAGTGAATTTATTCCTGGGAGTTCGATTCATCCTCGTCATGGAATTCGTCCTCCATTCGAAGCCAGTCCTTCTTCCATATGATCTTCCTCTGATCCTGTGGCATCCGGACCCCTGTTGCTCTCGCCTCCACGATATCCAGCATCCGATACAACATCATCTTCATGTAGAGATCAACCGGCATCTCTCTGCTCGTCCATTCCTCACTACGACATGCTTGCTCGAATTTGTGGCTCCGAACCAAGAATTGATCGTTCTGTGGGCTCTGTGGGCTCTGTGACCAATATTGGAGGTGGTCGACTGCGTTTTTGATCTTCATTCTTTCCTCGTGGGTTGATGCGTCTGTGAGTCTTAGGAGTTTGGATGGTTGGAAGGATTTGCTCATAAGTAATGGGAGCGATACAATATACGAGGTGTCACCGTCAGGATTGATCAGCAGAACCCGGGATCCGATGGTTGTCCTGCTGTGTTTGATTTGCAGTTTCAACCCTTGCATCGTGGCGATCGTGGCAGGTTTGTCTTTCTCTAGTGGACTGTGTATGACCTTGCTCCCACTCAGCACAGAGAAGCCACTTAAACTGCCATTAATGTTACACAGGATATACTCTGTGCCCAATGGTTCGTACACACGAGACACCGACAGAGTGCATGTGTGGTCAATGCTACACTTCTCGAATTTCTCCTTTGATATATCGATCCTAACTGTCCCATGTTGGCCAAGGGTCATTTCCTTGATATTAAAATCCAAAAATGAAATATGGTTTTTCACTTTCGGGGGATGTTCGCCGTACAATAACATCAAGTATATTCTGTCACCCGATGGAGCCACAGCGCTATGTAGAAGTTTGGTAGCAGCCATGCTTGAAGTTTCAAAGGTTCGGATTGCATATTGGACCAATACTCTTGTGTCACGTTTGATCATAATGACGTAGAAGTTGATCCCACCAGCTGATGCATCCACCATATTTGCAACAGGGGGAGCGTAGATTTCAGTGACGAACTTTGATGGTTTCTTCGATTTATCGGGTTTTTCGATATCGTCAGGAAACTCGTCCGTGTGCCACGGGGGTCGTTGGAACACCCCGGTCTCCTGGAGCTCACGGAGCGCTGTTTGTCGCTCCTTCTCAACAATCTTCTTGCTCTTCTGCTTCTTTCCTTTCCCTCCCTTCTTCAGAGCAGCCTCGTCGATGAAGATGACTTGGTCCTCTGAATTCGGGACCAAAATCTCTTCCACAAGTTGCAGATGAATCTTCCGAAACGGCACAAACCACCCGAATGTGTTGAGATATTGTGCCTCATGCTTCCACTGACACACATTGTAACCCCCATCCATAGTCACCATGTCACCACTATTGCGGGAAAACACCAAATGAAGTAATGGTTGCCGATGATACCTCAGTAACTCTGCTGGGATGTTCTGTCCAATTTCGTTCGTTTTATCAGCAGGAACAATAGAATCCAGAACATGGTTACTACTTGGTTTATTACCAGTCGCATTGAGTAATGTGTTCAGTCGTTTTTGTATTGTGCTTGTTAGATCGCAACGAAGAATATCCCCAGTTTTTAAACTAACGGCAATTACATTTTGGGCGCCTGCAAACGACATCATTGGACAAAAGTTAACTTTTGAAGGAAGAACAAGATCCCCTTGGTTCTCGCATAGCGGGCCTTCGTGGAACAGCAGATCTCCTTTCAATGCTTCCAACACACACAACGCAGTGAGTTGGCTGCACTGGACAGTGGAATCCGGGATATTTAGGGAGGTGATGTCTGAGGGAGAAATACTGAGTGAGAGAGCAACACTCCACACTACTATACATCCGGTGTCACTGAGTGATATTAACCGGGAATTGTCCAAGCTCCATTTCAAGTCTGCGATCGGGTCAGGTAGCTTTCCCTCGAACGCAATGGCACGCACGGGCCGACTGGGCTGCCAAAGCATGTTGTACACAATCATATCACCTCTGTATGTGCCGACAGCTATCATAGCGTGGTTGGAAGTAAGGCTGGTCACGCTGACACCCACACTCTGTTGCGGCGCAAGTGAGAAGTCAGGTTTGAATACCGAAAGTCGGTTCCAGAAATCAACTTCGTTTGCAACGAAACTCTTCATTTGAGGAGTCCTGCTCACATGCATCCCCACCTTGGGAGCAGCCTCCAACGAAGATATGATCTCCGCATCAACGCCGGTGTCAATGGGAGGTGTAGGTTTACGCACAGGTGCGGCAACCGCCACTTTTTCAGGAATTGCTACAACCTCCTTTATTATACCCTGCGTATGGCTCCAAATATGCCGCCGGTGCCGGTCCCGATTGACATTGATTCCAACCCAGGATTGCTTCACTACTTTGTCGTCTTTACTTCCTCCTTTCTTTACATTGGCAACAACATTGGTGGACTCGACAAGAATCTGGTTTGGCAAGACATGGGACAACCTGTTTAAATAATCACACTCAAGAACCAACTCCACCAGCATGGAGTTGCATGTTTCATTCACCATATCCTGCAAAACGTCGCGCATAATTTGGTTTTTAATCATATTTTCTTGATAATTTTGCCACTGGGCATGGTCTGATCTGAACAACATCTTCAAGATTTCCGAATCGTCAGAATTTCCAGCCATTGGCACGCACTCTTGCATGACATTGTCAAGTATGATGTCGATAATTGAATCCACGATACCCACTTGCTCTACGTGGGTTGATCTGAAATATTCGAATGCGGCCTGAGATCGAAAAACATTGGAAGTTTTTTCCCTCACACCGTATCTCAACTTTAAATATTTCAAATCAAGTTCCATTCCTTTTAACTTTTGCTTTGTATCATCAACAAGATGATTTAGATCATCTTTATTTAATGTAATCGAAGATTTTGATAGTTTCTCCAGTTTATTTTGTCGCTCGAACAAAGCTTCTTGCTTTACGACCCGTTTTTGTTGTTTTTCTTCTAAAATTCGTCGTCGTTTTTCAGTCAAAGTTTCAAGAAAATGTTTTCTATTTCTATTTGACTCCTCACTGCTATCGGGCCGAGCCAAGTCGGTCCCGATCGCCGAGAAATGTTCGGTCGCTTTGCGGATCGATTCTTCGCCGTAAACCTTGTCCAAATCCTCCTTCATAGTGGTTCCTTCCAACACCGAATTGACGTCGTTTTCGTTGAGTTCAATCTTCGGCGTGATGATCTCCTTGAAGTTAAAGTCGTTGGATTTGCGTCGTGGATTCTGCATCAGCTTCATCCTGCGCAGCGCCATCAGATCAGCAACTACCTTCTTCTTCCTTTCAACATGATCGTTCTGCGAAGAGCTCCGCGGCTTGGGGAACTCGGGAATTGAGAATCTTTGTGGGGGGTGGGACGACCTCCCACTTACAAGGGGAAGTCTGAAGTTATCCATGCTTGGCAGGAATTTGAACTTAAACTCTAAAACAAAATCATTTTAGATATTTCACACCGAAACCTACATGACAGAGTAGAAAAGGTAAAATATAGGATAGTTTTGCTTATCCCGTTAATTGGAAAACGCAACAAAGTTTAAACACAAATCACAGGTTAAAACACATTGCATCATTTATAATTCACCAATTATTTGTTTAAAATTGCATCATTGGTAAGTTACCGTGAGTTACTAATTTTTTTTAAGAATCCAACAATTTAGTTCATGTTTTTTTTCAGGCACAGTTTTATTATTGACATTCATTTTTTAATTATCTGGTGTTCAGAAACGGTAAATATTTTCAATCACGATGAATATTTGAATATGGAAATTAAAATGGTACCTCTAATTACTACAGTAAAGCCTGGATCACTTAGAGCGCTAGGGTTGAGGAAAACTAAAAGGGGGAAAAGTGGGAAGGAGGGAAACTGCACACTAAAATGAATATTAGGGCATTAGAGTTCGTATTAAACATGGGGTTAGAGTTAGGGTCAGTTCAGGGGTTTAGATTAGTGTTTAGGGAAGGAATAAATGAATTTTTTATAGTTTTGGTGAGCAGTTTCCCTCCTTCGCGCCTTCCCGCTTTCCCTTCCTCTTCCTTTGGCGTTGCCCGTTAGGGTTAGATTCAGGGCTAGAGTTAGGGTTCCAACCGCTCCAAGTGATCCAAACGCTTCAAGCGATCCTGTAGTAATTAGAGGCACTCGGCATTGCCCGATATAAACCAGTAAAACAGCGTATAGTTTTTAACATAAATCAAAGTTCAAAACTTAAAATTCTAAATCAAAACATTATTATTTACCAGACAACTACGGGATTTTCCCTCTTTAGATAAACCCGACCCAATTAAATTTGTATAGTTATTTTTTTCTAGGGTTCGTAAGATGGATTTAGGTCAACAGCTTGCAATTTAGATTTAAATGTCATGTCGCGCGGATTGTTTTTTTAATGTTTACATTGGAATGCTGCACAATGAATTGAGACAAAGGATTTCGAGGAAAAGAAAAAAAGCTACAAGTAATTAAACAGCTCAAAAAAAGAAGGCGCGAAAAGAAAAAAATGTAACCGCG